>OZ010792.1:49116274-49259120 GCA_963932465.1 Maratus speciosus
TTCATTAATGCACTAAATAATCATACAATGTATGACATCTTTAGAATAGTATTATAAATGTGAAAATGGGTGCGAACTTTTGAGTCAAGTTAAGGTAAAAACGGATTGGTAATGCTTTTGTATCTTTGCATATAAACGGATTAGAACCCAGAAATGAGCATAGACTATGATTTATTTATTTAATTCAAATATTCCTCCTTATTTCAAAATTTCTTTATTTTCTCTGTAAAATATAACCATCATTCCATTTTCGTTGACAATAAATGAAAGCTCGGAATAATAATTTCCCGTAAATAGTTAATTTTCAATTGAAAGATTTTCTCGTGAAAAAGGAAAATGAAATTGAAAAATTAAGAATTAAAAATAAAGATGAATATAACGTCATATTGGAAGTAAAACGGAAAGTTTCAAGTATTTCTTAATAATACATAAATGTATGAATATAAGTAAGCACGGAAAGAAGCCGAATATGGTGTCATATGTGGAAAATAAAACGGGTGTGCTTTGAAGTTGAAATAAAGTGGTGTTGGGTTATAGAATGAATTCTTATTTTTTAAAGAAAATGATTATAAATACTTGACGGCTTATCGTCTGCGCACTAATTTTTTTTTTTTTTTTTTTTTTTTTTTTTTTATTTCAAAACTGAAAAAAAGTTAAAATAATTGTTTGGAAAGAAAATTGATAATAAATATGAATAATACGCACCGCAAAATTATCTGTGTCAAAAATGACGTCATGATTAGAGAGAAAGAGTTATTTTCATTCTTAAAAACTAAACAATTAACTGGATATCCTAAAACAAAATCACAAGTGTTAATTTTTACAGAAACTCATTTCAGAAAATATGGATTATGTTATTTTTGCAGCGAAAAGCGTTTTTCGGTTGATAAAAGAAATAAAGTTTGAGGTCGAAATATTTCTTTACGGTTGATTAATTTTATACATATTTTTTAGAAAGATTCCATCACATTTTTTTATAAAACGAAGAAAATCTATCTTTGATGCTCAAAATCGTGTGAGAACTAAGGCATAAAACTTTTAATAGAATATCCGTTCTAAATGAACGCAGGGTTCTTTTATAAGATAAAATATAAAGATTTAACAATCAATTTAATAAAATAAAATTTATTCCTTGATATTTTAAATTTAGTTCTAAATACGATTTTTAATAATAATAACATCGCCACATTATTATAAAATATAGTATTTTTATTTTTAATAATAATAATAATAATAATAATAATAATAATAATAATAATAATAATAATACTGTTGAGTATCTGAATTCACACACTGTATAATTCTCCATTCTCTAACATTCATATATAACAAATTTAAAATTTTAGCAAGCCATCTATTCTTAATCTCCCATAAAAATTTTAATAATCTCGATATTTTTTCAATATTTATATGCTAAAATAAATAATTTTATTTATAAATAGAAACCACCGAACCAGAATATTAAAAATGCAACTACATTTTTAAGCTATGCAACAACACTAGGTGGTTGAGGAAATAAATTGGAGTCGAAATAATTTTAAACAGGGTGATGGTGTTATTGTTTGTTACGGTCGAGTATCTGCGTAAGGGATATAGGTGGAGGAGAAATAAGGGATGTTCTTCCTGAGAGAACCTAACCCGTATTTATGAAATGGTCGAAAAAGTCCACAGTATACTGCGAACCCGCATACCATATTTAAGAGTACAGACTCCATAATTCTAAATAAAGTTTTATTTGTAAATGTTGTGCAATTTGTCCATTTGTCGATGGTTTAATTTTTTTCTCAGAATAAGAGATAATAACTTGTTGCAGAATGCTGTAAAAAAATCTTCATAAAAACAAAGTTTTACCATTCTGCAAGCGTTTTCGATGGTAATAATGAATAATGAAATTTCCATTTATATCTCTTTGAAACACGTTGTTCCTACACTAGATTTCATCTTTGCTTATTCCTTTTCACGGATATATTAAATAGTGTCATACTAAAAAAGAAAATATGTAAACTAAACAATGATCTATAATTTGGCAATTTAAGTTACAAGGTACGTCTAAAAAGTTCAGTGAATGGATAAATATCTCATAAAGAAAGCAAGTTAAAAATGCGTCACCGCGCATGCGCAGGTAGAGACCAATGGAGAGACAGCACGTAGCAAGAATCTCAAGAAACCAAGGCAGAATAGTCTACTATTGGCAGTCGAACGGTGTATGTTTGAAAACTCGCGTCATATTGAAATGGGGCAACGGATAAACATCAAGTTTTGCTACAAAGTGGGAAAACCGTAATAGAAATGCATGCAACTTTGGTCCAGGTGAACGGAACAGACACAGTGAGCAAAAATTTCATGTACCAGTGGTTTAAACGTTTTCGGGATGGAAAGAAAAACGTAGAGGACGAACCACGTTCAGGTCGACTCTCAACAAGTTTAACGACAGGTAACATCTAGCGGGTGCGAAAGATGCTGTTAAACAATCGCTGACTGTCTTTACGATGGATATAGGAGAAATTGGGAATCAGCAAGGATAGTGTTAGCACCATCATCCATCAAGTGTGACATCTGTGTATCGATCGATCCCAAAAAATGCCTTCACTGACCAGCAGCTTTATCAACGGTGTCATAAGTGTATAGTGGCCAAAGGATGTTACTTTGAGGGTGATTAAAGGTATTTTGTTTCCATGTTTTGTTTTATGCTTCCATTCACCGAACTTTTTAGACGCACCTTGCATTATACTTTTCGTCCTAAGCTTTGCAAAATTAACAGAGTTATACGATTTGTCTTTGCAAGCTTTATTAATGTCATATTAAGAGAAATTATAAAATTCTGTATCTTATACTTGTAAAAATAATGTTTTATTTTTTATTAATTTACATTTTGCTTCTTCGTCTGTATGTTTGTGAAAATGTGTAGTTTATTTCGAAGAACTTCTACGATAAGCGCTGCACAAAATTTTTGTGCACCAAGTTGGGATCCTAAAACAGATTGGGACCTCCGTTTAAAGATACGTTCACCTTTCTGGGAATAATCAAGACTAATAGCGAAAAATCAAAGTGATCAAACTTTGACAAAACCTCTTGACTTGCAGCCAGAGACTATTGTACTAGATAAATCAGACCCAAATTCGTTAGATCCACTATACAATAGAATTAGTTAAGTTTCGAGTCTGCAACTATTCTTTCAAAAATTTCTGAATTGTACAACATGTACACATTATAAAAAAATTGCTCTTTAAATTTAAAATACAGTAGCCCTTTGTTTTATCTAAATTCTTCGCATCAATCATTCAGATGTATCGCCTTTTTTTTTTCTTTTGTGTGTCGCCGGAACAAAAATCAATCTCTATCTTAATTTCATCTATTTATGCAACTATACGCATTTATCAAATATAAAACTTACCACACCGTTAATTTATATAAAAAAAACCAATAGCAGTTTAAATTAATACTTAAATCCTTTGGGGACGAGCGACCGGTATCCGTGCCATGGAAGGTGCTCAGAATCGGTGATTGTTCTCACCAGTAAATTTTTATTGTAAATTTTGTCTTATTTAATCCGAGCATTTTCCCGATTCAATTAGGTAAAAATTTATGTTTTAAAAAACCGGTGATTAAAGATTAAAAATTCCGTAAAAGACGCTCGTCACGAAGGGGTAAAAGATAGATTGAAGATTATAACCATCTTAAGTAATTGATAATGTCCTCGAAAATATCGCGCAATATTTTTATTGTCCCCCAGAATGCGCATTATGACCAGGCGCTATTGTATATAAAATAGAATAAAGCACGATTATAATTATATTTATTAACATGCTTACGTTTAAAACCCTAGTATTACTTCTTTTTCAGTTTTTCATGCATTTGTTTGTAAGAAAATTTCATATTTTATATGAAATTATATGATACATATTAAAGGAAACGCGTAGGTTCGGGCTTTTATTTATCAGTGACACATTTTAACATTTTCTGAAAATTTTTAAATATAAGAATGAATAACTAAATGAAATTAGATATTTTAAATAGAAAACAAATTTTAAATAAGTGAAAAAAAATTGGAAAATTTGAAATAGTTTTAAAGAATAAAAAAATCCTTGACAGCTTGGTCTACACGCCCAAGTAGATTTCGAAGATAAGTACTAATTTCAACAACAAAAACTAAATTTGCATTGGCAACATTATATTGATGCCAATATTGATTGGCAAAATTATTATTTGACCATTTTAAATATAACTTAATTTCCTCCATTTACGACTTTTACTGCATATTAATGAGTTTATTATTTTAAAATTTCCATCCTCTTTTAATATTCACGTGTAAATATAGTTTTTATGGTGTAATTTTAAATATTTTCATGCTTTAATTACGTAATGATTTAACTTTAATGTGAAGGTTTTTTTTCTATTTATAACAGTCACGCGTATATAAATTTTTAATTTGAAGTAAATATTAATCTTTGCGCTGTTTAAACAATTGGCAACAATTTAAAATAATAACCTTTTCTAAAATATGTAAAACATATGCTGAAATTTTAAATTTAAAATAAAAAAAAAACTAAACAAAAATAGTTATATAAAAAAATAAATGCAGTCTGCACATCGGGAACTTCTAAATGCATATCCTTAGAAAAAATGATTGAATTGTTATGTATAATTTTTGCTCCTATAAAACTTTTTTAATGGAACGATTTTGTCCAAATTTAATATTAAATAGCTCTTAAAATAATTTTTCAATTTAACAACTGTCTACTTCAACTTGTTTATCAAACATTTCTCTATAATAATAGCAATTTTCATATTTTTGTATGCAGTGCAGTGTTTTCTTCTAGAGCAGAAAGATACTAGAGGTCACAAAAAATTATTTACTGCAGTGGTGACAGCGTTAGTTACTTTTCTTTTTCTTTCTTTTTTTTTTCCTTATTTTAGAATAAAGAGATCCTTCCAATTTTCGAATGTCTTAATCAATTACTTAATAACTTATTTGTGTACTCATAACTATTTTATTAAAAGCGATTATTTCAAATCCAACTTCACATTCTTATAATTTTCCTTTTTGAATCCCATCTTTTGGCCGAAAAGACCTGTAACTATAGTGACAGTTCTATTTTTATGCTCTGATTCCACCATTGATCAAGACTAAAATAAAACTAAAGCTCTGCCGACCTATGTACAATGGATTTTTAGTTGTTTCTGCCCCCATAAATATTGTATAAAACTTGTTGCATTCCAGTTCTAAAGAATTGCAGACATGCTTTTGGAACTTTATTTGAGGTTTTATTTCATTGATTAAGTAGTTTTCTTATTGAACGATTTTTTTTTTCAATTTCAAATTTTTGCGTTGTTCATTTGCTGAGAGTACATTTAAGTTATTTAATTATTTATTTACGGCTTTTTTGAAAAAAAGATTCTGCATAAAATAAATTTATTTTATTTTTCTCCCGAATTTTTATTATCTTTCTTTTACTCGAAAAGGATTTTTAACCCCTTAATTATCGCTTCCGTCAATATCACGGGCTGAGGTGTCGTTCGTTATTTCTCGTGCCTGTCATATTTCCGGGCTGGAGATTTAATATGTTGGTAAAAACTTCTGAAACCAGAAAAATGTAACTGGCATTTCCGGGTGAAGTCTTTGAATACTTCCTCTTGGTTTTGGTTTTTGGCGCTGATTGTGATGTTGGACTTCGTGTTGCATGTTTCGGAATAGATAGCGCTAAAAAACATTATTAATAATCAAAATTTAATGCATATATATTATTTCAAATATTATTTGTAAAAAATTGTGTGACGATGAAAAGATCTAAGATGCAAAAAAATAAAGGTCTTATTCGCATTAATTTTTGTGGTGTAAAACAAACATTAAGACACATAATTCTCGCATGATGGCTTTTCTACAAATGTGAATTTGTTCTATAACATATTTTTTTCCTTTAAAAAAACTAACTGCAGATTTTATTTAGAAACCTTATAATTATAATAAAACTAGCAGATCCGGCTTCGTTCGTGTCAATAATAAGGGTCCTCCCTGTTAAAATACATTAAAACAAAATAATACGGCAATGATAATAACTGAGATTGGTGCATTCCCATCCACGGATCGTTAAAAAGACCAATAAGAAATATAAGTAAAATAGAAATATAAGAAAATATAAGTATAACATATATTCCAAACAAATGTCAAAACATATATTATAAAAAATATATATTTGCTTAAAAGGCGTCATTTCAATAAAAAAAACACATTAAAAATATTAAAAATTTGCATGTTTCGACTCTTTCATTGAGTCATATTCAGAATATACAAAATAACTACAAACACAACGCTAATTGTGACATTATACTGATTATGGCAACGACCTGACTCATAAATTTTGCCTTTACTGAAATTTTTCTTAACTTAACACTGTCAAATAGAAAAAAGTTCTTTCAAATGAAATTTATTTGAAAATTGTATCTCAATTTTTTCATTTGAATGGATTTTAAAATAATTTTCAATCATGCATATTTTTTAATTTGCATGCAGGATGCAGTCCAATTACGAAAGGTATGCCTGTTTGCTCTTAATGCAGTATTATAAAGTAAATACATTGCTATGAGTAACTCTAGCATCATATTGTTGGTGACAACAACCTAACCCAACCATAAATTTAAATTTTACTGTAATTTGATCTTTAAACATACATTTGATTAATAGAATACAAAAAGTACTTTTAGTAATATTTGTTTGAAAAGCTTATCTCAATTTACAGATTGTTTATCTATTTTAAATTAATTTTCCGTCACGGAGATATTTTTAAATATACCTGCAACCCAATTAAGAAAGATATATCTGTTTGCTATTAATGCAGTATTATGGAGAAAAGACATATCTATGAGTAACGCCTAGCGTCAGATTGTTGGTGGCGACAACCTAACTGTACCATAAATTACGCTTTTACTGCAGTTTAATCTCTAAACATCATGCATCCGATTATTTCAACGTCTAACAGAAAACAAAAAACACTTTCCGTAATTTGTTTAAAAAGTTTATCTCAATTTACAGATTTTTTATGTTTTTTAAAGTAATTTTCAAGCTTGAATATTTTTAAATATGCCTGCAACCCAGTTACAAAAGATTAACTTAATTGCTCAAAAACATTGTAAATAATTCAGTATTTGTCTGTTTTCGTTTGGGAATATCAATCCTGCTGCTTATAACTTGGGTTCTACAGAAATAATTTTAATTCAACTTGCACTATTAGTTTTTCAGTTAAGGCTTTCGTGCGTAACATTGTTATGCGCTAATAAGTCATAGAATTATAAGGAAAATTCCATAATTATGGGGAACCCGATTATGAAAGATTAGTCTTTTTAAAAATTCTGAATAGATTTAATTGAAACTTGTATTGTTCGTTAGATAATTTTACACGGATGTTTTTAAAATATTGTATATAGTTTTACGTCTCTTTGTTATAAAATTACAAAAGAAAGCTCAAAAGTCAGGTGAGCCCATTATAAAAGATTAACCTTTTTGAAAAGTTCGACTGGACAGATTTTGATGAAACTTTCACTATTAAATTGCATCCAAATTTCTGGAATAGTTTTAATATATAGCATTTTGTTGTACATGCTTTGTTATAGAATTAGCTGAAATGTTCTATAATCAGGCGAAACCAATTCTGAATAATTAGCCTTTTTAAAAAGTTAGATACTTTTTGAGGAATAGTTTTAGTATATTGCATATCCGTCTAACATTCTTAGACCAGATCCTACTATAAATGGCCAACTAAAAATTAATCTTAAAAGCCGAAATTTTGTCTTACACATTAGAAAATATAATGGCGCAGTGATGATCGTATTGTTTTCAGCCATACGAAAGGACTTTTGATATAAAGATACATATTGCTTTAAAATGGAAGATCAAATTCACCCATATATTTCCTTTAATTCAAGATTTGTTCGGAGAATTTGTCCGTAGCGGGAGAAATGTGCTACTCAGATAAATAAGTGATCGCTAAAACGAAAATACCAAAAATACTTTTCCATGTAATTGTTGAGAAATCTAATAAATATACTAAGGGTTAAAATATATATTCATGTTTCAAATTAAAAACGATTTTTTTTGGTTTTTATTTTTATTAAAAACGATTTTTATTCTATTAACGGGCAGCATATCAGGCATCTTTAACATATGTATACAAAGATTCATTGCCGAAAATTTTTAAATGGAAACTCATATTTCCATTCATAAAATCCAAATCCGCAGCCATATTCAATCGCAAGGTCAGCTATGAAATTTTGTTTAAAAAAAGAATAAAGCTTAACCTAAAAAATAGTAGCTATGTTATAATTTTTATTTAATATAAATCGTAGAAAAATCGTATTTTATGTAATCATATTCGATATAAATCGTAGAACGTGATCACTGCATTTCAGATATTAAAACATTTATCTAAATGATATAATTAAAGGTACATCATTACAAAGAAATAGGAAATAAATTGTCGTAGCCGGTTTTTAGTACCAGTTTGAAATCATATTGACGAAATTTACGTCATATCGAGCAAACGATTTTTTTTTATCATAATCTTTTTCCTGAATTGATTTTTTTGATGCTCAAACAATTTCATTAAATTAGATTTTTTTAACTTCAGAAACTTAAGGTACTACGTCATTTTAAAACATGCTTAGTTAAAGTTTTTACATAAATATATGGAAAATGTGCATTTTCTTCTTTGAATGACGTCAATTTCAAAAACAGCAAAAATATAATGAGACAATCCGAATTTTTATTGGCTTATAAAACAAAGTACTCGAGTTATCAATTTTTTTTTAATTATTGAGCAGTTTTTTAGATGTGTGGCAACAGGAAAGAAGCTATTGAAATTGAAAATTTAAAATGAGATATTTCTATAATGTTAAATTATGAAAGATGATAGAGAAAAGGGATAAATATTGGTCTGATCATTTTTTAAAGTAGGCAGTGATCTTTTCCACGTTCTAAAACGTATGTACAAAAGGTTTCGTGCAAATTGGTCAAAAATTGAAGATTTGTATACCGTACATACACACAGAGAACGGCTTTTATATATATAGATAAGTTCTGTATAGAAACTCTTTTCTCTCGTTATAAAAACTATTACTCTTTCTGTAATAAAAAATAGGTACTTCTTTTATGTTTTTTTCCAAATATTAAGTGATCCTTAAAGGGGTTAAATATCATTCTTCAGGATTTTATTTATTCATTTTTTTTTTTATTTAAAGCTTTTTGCATTCAATATTGCAGTAAAACAATCGAAGCAAATTGAAAACTTGGTAAATGCAATGTTTTTGTTTTAGAAAGCGGAAGAAATACGACGTGAATAAAACAACTGTTTAAAAAGTGTTTAGTGTAAAACAAGAAGAAAAATACATACGGCAAGCATACGTTATGAAACAGTTTTCAACACATTAAATATTGTAACAAAATTTCATTATTCAAAAAGGTGAAAGCTTATATCTAAGTCAACAAGTTTAAAAGAGCGTAATATATTTGGAAACACAATTTCAGCAATTACCACCTGGTGTCATAAAGGCACTCGAATTATTTTGTAAAACCTTGTATATGATATGATTGTATATATAATACATAGTATACTCAAATTTAGTTCAGTTAAGAAACGCATAACAGTGTTGGAAATTCCTTTTCAGCAATTTCCGTCAATAAACGGAACGTCTCTTTCATAACCCTGTACATAATATATAGGGTAGATTGGGTTAAGATGCCCTATTTTTAACCTTTTTTTTAATAGCCTGTTGTTTTTATTTGTTGTTGATTTATCTCATGTTGAAGTTAACACTTTTATATAATTTAAAAACTTATTTCATTTTACAGATATTATAGAAAGCATCAAAAAGATTTGTTTTTGTAAACTCTTGCATTTCGGCATGTTACTTCAATCTTGAGGTAAGATGGCCAACTATTTAGGGGTAAGCTGCCTTCAATGTAAACAATAATTTTAGTGAAGCATTGGGAAACATAATGGGGCGAATAAAAGTAACTTTGATATTTTAGACTTACTATAATTCTTAACATACTTATTATTAGAAAATCGCAAAAATATGAATGTAAACAAACGATCTTAGAATTTCGAGATCCTAGTCTTAGAAAGTCTAAGATCTTTCGAAAGGCCTAGCGCATTTAACGTTTTTTGATGGTGTTTTAAGAAGTATCTTTTAGTTCTTATTTATATGTTTGACATCAGTAAACACATAATATAAAACATACGGTTTTAAACATGTGGAAAATCTCTTTTAAATCATTTACTATGTAAAAAATGTATGCGAGTATCGTATAATAATGTCTTTGAGAAATGCGTACATTACTTTTTCAATAATAAAATATGGTAACAAACTGTTTGCGTCAATATAATTGCATCAATTTTTACATCAATATAATCACACATGTCATTAATATAGTCAGCGTTTGTAGTTTCATTATTACCATATCATTATGCTATGAAAAGATTTTTAACTATAGCAACAGTTCTGTTTCTTCACTGTGCTTTCACCATTAACCAAAACTAACACTGAATCTATCACACTCTAGCACAGCCACACTCGGAGACTACTGACCAGGCCCCTACCTACCGGGGTTAACCCAGCTGAACGGGTTTGTAATTGCCTGAAAAGCAGGGCGATGCATTCTGAGTACATAAGCCAGATCGCCGCAGGCGGCGGACCACACCGCGGTGACCACACCAGCAAGCACCCGGGCCGACTATACTAAGCCAAGTTGATGAGTCTAGGTTGTTTATTGCACTTTGCAAAACTATGATTGTTGCCGCACACCACGTACTTGCCATGCCAGTTGGAAAAGGGCTAGATTATTTTTGATGCCTGAAAGGTGGTAAACATCTTAGCTGTAGAAAAGGGCAATTTTGAGGGAAAATTAAAATTAAAATGGCCGAAAAGCTAAGATTTACCGCTGTAGGGATAATTTTGGGCCAAATTGCAAGGTAGACGAATCGCTGCAGAGGGAGACGGGAGTAAACCCGACATCATTGCCTCGATCGTCATCCTATCTGCAGTGCCTACTGCTCGTTTGTGTTTACTTTGTTTTGCCGGTTCCTTAACGTTATATCCTGTTGATTGGTACCTGCACATTGCTACTCAAGTTGATCTCGTAATTTAGAACCTTGATCAGATGACGAGACCTTCACCTGGCAAGGCACCTCCAGAGGTATAATTCACAGGTAACTTGGAGAACTTTGCACCCACGACGGATTTTTGTTAGAAAATGCTCTTTTGTTTTCAAGAACATCCACCAGATGGCAGCATCAGACAATCATTTTTTATTTGATCTACTGTGACAGACACTCAGTTCAGTGAGTGTTGCTTCTTCCCTTATAGCAGTTGGCAGCAAAATGCTGCTTGATTAAAAAAAAATTCAATAATATTCCAAAGGAATATAATATGATAAAAAAAAAACTGCAACAAGCCATAGTTCAAAGTATTTCTTTGTGTTTGTAAATAGTCTTATACATCTGTTTTGTTTTTATTGTGAAGTGTGATCTGTACTGTGACCAGCATATATATTATTCTAGTGTATTCAATCTTCTAATAAATGTTTTTGTTCATCCAAAGAAGAGTATATTTCCATTGAAACACATCAAAACATAAAGGTAAAACTTTTAACTTTTTTTATTGTTTACCTATTGAGGAATTTCGTATTCATGCCTTCCATATGGAATAACATTCTAACAGTCGATTATGAGACTGAACTTATCTCAATTTTAAATATAGTAATATAAAAGAAGAAAATATAATATAATTAAATTCAAAGAAATAATTATTTTCTGAATGTTGGTATTTTTCACAAGTGAATGATATAAAAGAAAATTCAAAGAATTGTTCTTATTTTGAAACCAAAAGTGTATTGATAAGAAAAGAAATTATTTTGATTTTGATTTTGCCAGTTTCTTATTGAAATTTTATTATATAAGTTGCAAATGTAAATTTATGTTTTAAACAAAGAATTTAACATTTAAGAACAGTTTTTCTGAAATCAAAAGTAACTTCAAAAATTGTTCTCAAGAATTTTATTTTGTTCTTATTTCATCATTAGCATTATATTTGAGTTTATAATTGTTGTTTTGATGTATTAATAAGAGAAAAAGTTTTATTTTCTGTGAAATAAGCAAATATTATTATATCATAATGTCTAGTATTAGAGAATCTCATTATGTTGATAAATTAACTGATGACAACTATTCAGTTTGGAAGTTTAAAATAGAGCAATTGTTAATCAAAGAAGGTTTGTATGATGTTGTATTTGAACCTAAAAAGGAAAATGATGATAATTGGGTAAAAAATGATAGAAATGCTAGGGCATTAATTTGTTTAAATATCTCAGATTCACAAATTGTTCATGTCAGACATGCTAAAAGTGCTAAAGAGACATATGATCAATTGAAATCTGTTCATGAAAGAGTAAATTTAACAAATAAACTTTATCTTCTTAGGAAGCTGTATTCCACTAAATATAATGAAAGCATTAAAATGCAGGATCATATTAATTCTGTCTTAGAATTAGCAGAAAAATTAAGAAGTATAGGTGAAGTAATACAAGATGATAATTTAATAGCTATTTTGCTCTGTTCCTTACCAAATTCTTATAGTACCTTTATAACTGCTATTGAAATTAATATGAAACAGATTTATCATTAAAATATGTTCAAAACAAATTAATTGATGAGTATCTTAGAAGAGTTGAAACTAAACAAATTTCAACAAAATTTGAATCTATTGCTTTGAAGGGTAATAAGGATAAACCAAAGCATTTGAATAAGCAAAAATTTTGTTCTCATTGCAAAAAGAATAATCACAACCGTGAAGATTGTTTTCACTTAAAGGGTAATAATACTAACAAAACAAAACCAAATTTCACCCAAGATAGATCACGTCAACAGTTTAAAAAACCAAACAATTTCTCTGCCTCTACTGCTAGTCAAAATGAAAATCTATCAGATTCTCAAAACTATCATGAATTAATGGAAGAATCAAATTCTTTGAATTTTGTTATGAAATCTCAACAAAATGGAAATAAAAACAAAAATTTGTCTTTTGTTATTGATTCAGGTGCGTCTGTTCATTTAGCTAATTCCTTGGAACTGTTCTCAGAATTAAAAAGTTCGAATAAAGATACAATTACAATTGCTAATGGAACTAAATTAACTGCAAAGGGAAAGGGTAAATGTACTTTTAATATTGAAACACTTAATGGTCAAACAAATAGAGTTACATTGGATCATGTGCTTTATGTTCCCGAGTTGGATAGTAATTTATTATCTGTCCAGTCTTGTACTGAGAAAGGTTTTGTTGTAACATTTAAAGATGATATATGTTTAATTAAAAAGGGCAACATCTTAGTTGCAGATGCAAAAGCTGATGAGGGGTTATACAGATTAAAAATAATACCTACAAATGAAAAGGTATATAGTGCTTCAGAAATATTACCCGTTTGTTCTAATGTTAACTGCATTCTAAAATGGCACCAAAGGCTGGGCCATAGAAATTTGGAATCCATCAAGAAAATTCAAAAGGATGATTTAGCTTTAGGTATTACTGTGAATAATTGTTCTCATAATACTGAATGTTCAAGTTGCATAAAAGCTAAGTTAACAGAAAAATCATTTCCAAAAGAAACGCAATACAGAAGTAAAAAACCACTTGATTTGATATACAGCGACGTATGCGGTCCTGCAGAAACAAAAAGTATGGGATCAAAAAGATATTTCGTTACATTTATTGATGATTACTCTCGTTATACACAAGTATATTTTATTTCTTCTAAAGATGAAGTATTTGATAAATTAAAAGAGTATGTTGCATCAACAACAAACAAATTTAGAATGAAGATTAAATCTTTGCGTAGTGACAATGGAACAGAATATTGCAACGAATCTGTCAAAGACTACCTTAAAAACTTAGGAATAAATCATGAAACAACGACGCCATATTCACCGTCCCAAAATGGAGTTGCAGAAAGAAAGAATCGCTCGCTTATTGAAATGAGTAAAGCCATGCTTATAAATGCTAAATTGCCAAAAACATTCTGGGCAGAAGCCATAGCTACAGCAGCCTACTTACAAAATAGATTACCCACAAAATCAACTGAAAAGACACCATATGAACTGTGGAATGGGCATAAGCCAAATTTGAGTCACCTTAAAGTATTTGGATGCAAAGCATATGTGTATGTTCATAAACAGAAGAGACAAAAATTTGACGAAAAGGCCACTGAAGGAGTCTTTGTTGGTTACGATTTAAGAAGCAAAGGATATCGAATTTATATAGGTGGTAGAAAAATAGTGATAAGCAGAACAGTGAAGTTTTTTGAAAATATGAACTGTGAAAATGTCTTTCAAGAAAATCCTGAAGAGCGAATCTCAGATTTAATGCATTTAAATTTTTCAGAAGAAAATCTTGAAAATGATAGTGATGCTATCCAAATAGAAAATACTGCAGAAGAAATAAATACGGATGAAAAATCAGTAGATAGCCCAACAACTGAAGAAAGTGAAGATAATTTCCAGAGAAGAATATCTAACAGAGAGACTAAAGGAATTCCACCAGAAAGATATTCTTACAAAACTGAAGACAGTTGTTCCAAAAATCAAGATCCTGAAACTTTTAAAGATGTTTTACAATTACCAGTAAAGGATCAACAGAAATGGTTTCAAGCTATGAAGGAAGAATTTAACTCTTTAAAGGAAAATGAAGTGTTTGAGCTTGTTACTTTACCCAAAGGCAAGCACGCCATTGGCTGTAAATGGGTTTACAAAACAAAACATAATGAAAATGGAGAAGCAATAAAATGCAAAGCACGATTAGTTGCCAAAGGTTTCGCTCAAAAATTAGGCACTGATTATGATGAAACCTTCTCTCCTGTCGTCAAACATACAACTATTAGAGCTTTTCTGACCTGGGCAGCTTATCATAAAGCCAGAGTATTTCAAGTAGATGTTAAAACAGCCTTTCTACATGGTAAACTAGATAATGAAGAATTATACATGCATCAACCAGAAGGCTTTCATGATGAAGAAAATAAAGACAAAGTCTATAAATTAAAAAAGGCTATATATGGTCTTAAACAAGCCGCCAAGTGCTGGAATGAAGAAATAGAGAATACTCTAAAGGCATATGGATTTAAACAAAGTGAAGCTGATCCATGTTTGTTCATAAAAGAAAAATCAAAGAAGACAATTTATCTCATACTGTATGTAGATGATATGCTGATGAGCTCAGAAGATGAAAATGAAGTTAATGAAGTAATAAATTACTTAAAGAAATCTTATCCCATAACATCACTAGGAGAAGCAAAATACTTCTTAGGTATAGAAATTTACAGAAAAGAAGATGGAAGTTATTTACTTTCACAAAGAAGTAAAATAACTCAATTAGTTAAGGATTTTCAGCTTGAAGAAGCCAAACCAACTTATACCCCAATGGAAACTAACTATTATAGTTTAGATAAAGAAGAAAATCTTTTATCATCAAATGATAATTACAGACAAGCTATAGGAAGTCTTTTATATATTTCCTCATGTACAAGACCTGATATTACCGCTCCTACACACATACTAAGTCGAAGATGCAATAATCCAAGACAAAAGGACTGGAATGCTGTTAAGAGGGTAATAAGATACTTAAAAACAACGAAAGACCTTGATCTCCACATTTCTTCAAAAGAATATCCTAATATAGTTGCATACTCGGATGCAGACTGGGGACAAGATGCTACAGACAGAAAATCCACCTCAGGAAATGTAATCTTCTTAGGCAATAGCTGCATTTCTTGGTTCTCGCGAAAACAAACATGTGTGACGTTATCGTCAGCAGAAGCTGAATATGTGGCACTGTCACAAGGAACTCAAGAGGTGCTATGGATCTTAAAATTATGTAAAGATCTCAATTTACAACAACATTTTCCTATTAGAATTTTTGAGGATAACCAATCTACAATTAAATTGGTTGAAAGTGAAAAATTTAAATCCCGCACTAAGCACATTGATACAAAGTATCATTACATACGAGATTTAAAAACTAAAAATGTTATAGATGTCAAATATCTATCAACAAATGAAATGATAGCAGATATAATGACGAAGCCACTGCCAAAAGCCAAATTTGAACTTTGTAGAAACCTTATCCACCTGGTGTCAGATTCTATCACAAAACGGGAGAGATGTTAGAAAATGCTCTTTTGTTTTCAAGAACATCCACCAGATGGCAGCATCAGACAATCATTTTTTATTTGATCTACTGTGACAGACACTCAGTTCAGTGAGTGTTGCTTCTTCCCTTATAGCAGTTGGCAGCAAAATGCTGCTTGATTAAAAAAAAATTCAATAATATTCCAAAGGAATATAATATGATAAAAAAAAACTGCAACAAGCCATAGTTCAAAGTATTTCTTTGTGTTTGTAAATAGTCTTATACATCTGTTTTGTTTTTATTGTGAAGTGTGATCTGTACTGTGACCAGCATATATATTATTCTAGTGTATTCAATCTTCTAATAAATGTTTTTGTTCATCCAAAGAAGAGTATATTTCCATTGAAACACATCAAAACATAAAGGTAAAACTTTTAACTTTTTTTATTGTTTACCTATTGAGGAATTTCGTATTCATGCCTTCCATATGGAATAACATTCTAACAATTTTACATGCACCAGGCGCCATTAGCGTACATGACGGAATTTTAGCCGGCAGTTAGCCTGGGTCCTGTGACCAACGGCTACGAGTATAATATTCTACCAGCTTGGCCACCGCTGCCCGAACTAAATGGGATTGCATGGAATTTTGAAGCCTAAATATTGATGCACACTTGTCAAATTGAAATATTATATCTTTTAAATGGGGGGGGGGGATAGAGAAAACAAAGTATGGGGCTCCGCAGATGGACAAATTGCACCATGTGTTAATTTTTGGGGCCGAATTGTTAGGCAAACTTAACGTACAAGGGACATGAGACTACGCCTTCCTACCATACCCCACTGGGGAAAAACTGGCTCCGTGGGCTGTCCCATTGGAGCGGGTCCGGTAGCTCGTGCGGACAGAGTCCTATTGCACCTAATAAAGAGGCGAGCTAAAGAAAAAAAAAGGTGGGGGGGAGAATGCTCCCCAGAGTGGTCGGCCTGGCCGGTCGCCCGGGAGGGCCTGGGGGGAAGCTGGATGAGAATGGATTGTTAGCCATGATATATTTATTAATACAATTACTACATTAAATGAACTAAACTGTAATACTTATTAATCTTACTACTTAATAATCAACTTACTTAATCTTAATACTTAATCAATTAGAAATATTAATACTATAACGTCATTCTAACTACTCTTACGATGCGTTGGCTTTTTTGCTTTAAACTGCTAGTTGATTCTACCCATTGAGGAGAACTACGCTTTACTGTGATGTGCATCGTGGAACTTAGGGGAAAAAGAAAAAAAATCTCAAATAAGTAGCGCGTTTTGACTTTAAGTGGGATGGGACCGCGATGCAGAGAACCTGGAGAAACTAAATGCTAATATTACAACTTTTAACTATTAACGCAAGACTTATAACTAAGCTATAACTTATCACCCGTTTAGCTGTTAATGTTCTCCCCATTATCTAGCCTAGTCCCTTTATAATTTAACTTAGTAACTATTATTTATTAACTGATATTAATTAACTTATACTTAACCTCTTGTGATCTTCTGTCTTATTCTTCCGCTCTTCAGGGCTGGTTGGCTTCCCGTATATATATATATATATATATAGATATTTTTTTTTCTTTTTGCAGAACACTTATACATGGACGGACAATGTGGTGACGGAGGCTTTTTGATGCTTTTTGATTTGCCATTGTGCACAGCTTGCTTGGCCGGGGGTGAAGTGCAATTCGTCTATTGCGGGGCTCCTGTTCTGGGCCATGGCCAGCTGATACTGTGCGGCTACCGCTCACCACATATGGACATTAGACAAAACCTGCTTTTATTATTTTTTGTGGCGATAGGATGTCCTAGGCCTCTTTTTTTAATATTAAACACAAATTACATCGCGGGTAACATTTAACACTTATTAGTTGCGTTCTTATTCCAGGTGTGTTACTGACTGAGTGTTGTGATGTCGTCGCAATTTATTTGGATCCATCTCATAACTGATCTTGCTTTTTGTTGTACGTGTTTGTTGTTACCTACCTGTTTGTGACAGAGTTTTTCATTTTCTATTGTTATGTCTGCAAGGTGGAGTGATTTTGTGAGTGGACATTCTAGCATATAATGTTTTGGAGTACCTTCTGAGCCGCATTCGCAGTATGGGTTTTCCGCTTTGTTGAATCTGTGTAGGTACTCAGGGAATGCACCATGTACTGCGTAGATTTGTGAAAGTAGAAAGTCACTTATTAATCTGTGGGTGTTTACTAATGGAAAGTATTTGTGTGTTTCCCTGCCTTTAGTGCCATAGTCCCACTCGAACTGCCATTGTTTTATCGTGAGTTCTTTTAGCGTTCTTTTAAGTTTTGATATTGGTTTGGTTATATTATATTTGCTTTTCCTATCTGCGTTTATTGCTGCGCTTTTGGCTAGTACATCAGCCTCCTCGTTGCCTATGATACCGACGTGCGCCTTGACCCAACTGATTTTGAATTTTCCTTGTGAATGTCTTATTAGGTTTTGTATTGTGTCTACAGTTTTGTTTACATTGAATGGTTTGTTCAGTGATTCAATTGCTGATTTGCAGTCCGAGCGTATGCTGTATGCGGCTCCCGTTATATTGCCCCATTCTGCTGCTTTTTGAATTGCCAGTAGTTCGGCCTGGAAAACACTATTATCTTTCCTAAGGGGCACTGACCATGTCGTTATTTTTTCCTTATTTTTATATGCTACAAAGGCCGAACCTGTAGCTCCTGATTCCAATTTTGATCCATCTGTGTATATGATTGTGTCGTTTCTGTTGCATCCAATTCTTGGTTCTATGGTGTCTGCCGGGTGATTTTCCCATGTGTTTATTTTTTTGTCGTAGTCTAAGTGGTGTAGAGTTGTATTATGAATTGTCGTGTTTTTCCTTAGTCTTGAGACTGTTCCATATGCTGCCTCATATTTTACCTTTAGATGAATTGAAATCAGGCCTGAGAGTACCAGAAGTGCCGAGATGATGGCTGTTCTATAGGCCCTGACTATGGCCAGTGCAAAATGCCTCTGACAGCTGGATAAAATGTCCCTACTTCTTTTATTTAGGTTGTGTCCCCAGATTGGGGCTGCATAAGTTAGTGTTTTCTCCACTACTGTTGTGTACCATATTTTGAGAATATTTGCATTAATTCCCCAACCCTTGGTTGTCATGTATGCTAGATTTTTAAAGTTCTCTCTCACCTTATTTGTTTGCATTGTGCGTGTGGTGTCCAGTTTAAGTTTTTGTGTAACATTACCCCCAGGTATTTTATTTGTTCTTTCACCTCTAGTGGCTGGTCATTGAGGGTTATCCCTTCTATTTTGTATGAGTTCTGTGTTGGAAGGTTTCTTGTGTAACCTCTGTTTAGGTATAGTAGCTCTGTTTTTCCTTTATTGAGTGTTAAACTGTTTGCTTCTATCCATGCATTGAAATCTTTTAGTATTCTGCTTGCTAATCTCCTTAATTTATCTTTTGATTTTCCCCTGAGTATTATTATAAAGTCATCTGCAAATGCCTGGATCCTCACATGTCTACCCCAGTATTTTTTTAGAGCTGTTTCTGCTATTATAAGCCAGAGAAGTGGCCCCAGGCAACTTCCCTGCGGACAGCCACCAAATGTTTGCTTTGTCACTTTAATTCCGTTTTCTTCTAGTGTGACATATCTGTTTTGAAGGAAGCTCACCACCCAGTTTACTAGGTACCCTGGGCAGAGAGAGTTCCGCAGGTTTTCAATTAATTGTGGCCAGCAGATGTTATCGAAGGCCCCCTTGATGTCCATGGCTATTAACAGTGTTTGGAAGTCATTCTCTTTGTCGTCCTCTACTGTCTTTAGTAGGCTGTCTAGTGCATGTTCTGTAGAGATACCCTGTTTAAATCCGAATTGTTTTTTGCTCCAATATTTGTGTTTGCTCAGGTGGTGGTTTATCCGACCGTGTATAATCCTCTCCAGTATCTTTCCCAGTGCTGGTAGTAAGCAGATTGGTCTGTAGTTTTTCGGGTTGTTTAAGTCTTTTCCGGGTTTGTGGAATAGGACTACTATTCCGGTTTTAAACGTTTTTGGAAAGTGTTCTAATCTCAGGCATGTATTGATTAATGTTTGCAGTTTGCAATGGGTGCCGTGTTATTTATTCTTTTTATTAGATTGTAGTCAATGTAGTCATATCCCGGTGCCTTATTTCTCTTTATCTTTCTTATAATCCTGTTTATATCTGCCCTCGTGACCTCCGGTGGTTTTGCTTCATTCGATTGGGTTTGTACCCTGGATAGCCTGTGTGGAGTGTCTTGGTCTGTTAGATAGAGGTTATCTAGGAAGTAGTTTAGAGTGTCTTTTATAGTAACTGTTGAGTTTGGGGGGAGTATATTGACTAATTTTACTGGTCCCGTGTTTTTATTGCTCGCATTTTTATAGCGTGAGCCGTAAGTGTCTTTGACGTTGTTACAGTAGTATTTCCATGTTTTCGATTTTGTTTTATTTATCAGTTTCTTAAGTTTTGCCCTTTCTTTTTGGAATAGTATGTGCTGTTGTGTTTTTAGTTCTTCGTTTTGTTGTTTTTGGAATTTCCTCCTATGCGCTCTGACTTTGTTCCTTGCTACCCTTATTTCTTCTGTCCACCATGGGGGTGTCGTTACTGCTGGAGTGCTTTTTTGTTTGTAGCTTTGTTGTGCTATTGCTGTGATCTCACTTTGTAGTTTTTCTGTTGTCGCGTCTAGCTGGTCTGTGGTTGTCGTATTTTGTAGTTCCATTATGTATTTGTTACTGAGTTTTCTTATGTTTTTATCAAATTTTGCGTGTCTGCCTATTTTTGTTTGAAGACCGTGTCTTTGGTAGTCTATGTTTTTGTAATTTCTTAGTGTGAATTTTATATACTTATGGTCACTGAGTGAGGCGTCATCGCTAACGTGCCAATCACTTATATCATTGCCCAGGTTGACCGATGCTATTGTTAGGTCTGGCCATCCTTTCAATGTCCTCTCCTTCCTCCTAGTGAGAAATGAGGGCGGGGCATCTGGTGTGTTTTGAACAAACAGTGTATTTAGTAGGAGAAAATCCGTGAGGTCTCTTCCCATCTGGTCTGTGTCCTTATAACCCCAGGCGGTCGAGTGTGCGTTGAAGTCCCCTGTTAGCAGGACTTCCACCTTTGCCGATTTAATGGCCTCGTCGATTTCAGCCAGTACTACTGAGAAGTCCGCTGTCGCCGGCGGAGGAGCGTAGGTGTTTATTATTGTTATTGTTTTGTCCCTGTTTTCGAGTTTTATTGATATTGGGAAGTTTTTTTCCAGCAATGTTATTGGCTTTGTGCCTAATCTTGTTATTATCGCAGCATTGTTAGTTTTTGTTTTTGCAATGTACCAGTTTTTTGGATTGAACCCTGTTATATTGCCTTTTATCTTATGCTGGTGGAAGTCTTGGAGTAGTGCTATGTGGATGCCGTTGGCCGCGACATAACCTGCTAGTGAATTTGTGGCACTATTGCCACCGTGGAGGTTAATCTGTATTAGGTCAAGTTTCTCATCTTTCTGTTGTGGCTGCGTTGTTTGAGACGTGTGTTGTGTATTGAGTGGTTTTGGCTGTGAATGTGGATGATGGAGGGTGTCATTTGAGCTTTGTGTATTTGAGGTCGCGCTCCTAGAGCGCGTGATTCTATTACCTGTTGTGTTGAACATTATAGCGTCGGCGATCATAATCGTATTTGGCTTGTTTTTCTAATGCCTGTTGAGACCTGATCTCAACCCTATCCTTGTCTCCGAATCTGACTATTGACACCCTCCCTGAAATAGCCTCATCCCCTGTTGCTAATGATATCACGCCCTTCTCTATCTGCAGTTGCCGAGCTCTCAATAGGGTTCGGCGAACCGTGCATGCGTTGGAGTTCGCCGTATGTTCTGTGTTCTTCGGGGTTCTTAGCCATGCTTGATTTTCTTTGTTGTAGCGGGAGCAGACACAGCAGCACTGACGTCTACTTGTGCACTCCGTGTACACGTGGTCTCCCGAGCAGACAGTGCACCTCTGGGTCCCCCTGCAATCAGCCGCCACATGGTCATACTCCAAGCACTGATGGCACCTTGTGACGCTAATGAATGGTTTTATTGGGCAGTCCCTGAGCCCCAGGCATATTGTTTTCGCATTTAGCAAGTAATCTGCCAGCGGTTCAGGGAGTAGGGCCGGTTGGTGCTTCTTCCCGTCCCGGATTCCCACGGGCCTATGCAGAGTGACTGTGTTCTCATTCCTTTGCTGTCTCAGTCCTAAGGTCCTCTTGATCTTCTTGGTTATGTTCTCTTCTGTGACTGCTTCTGGGACATTGAATATCATTATTTTCTTTCTTCTTAGGCTTGCTGTCATCACCTATATTGCTGCACTAGCCTCTTCTTCGCTTCTTATCTTTTCCTTTATCATTGTAGCTTCTTGTTCGTTTTCGCATATTAGCTTAATTCCATTCTTTATTCTCTTTATTTTCTTAACCCCTTCGTAGTGACCAGTTGTTGTTTTCTGGATTTGTTTTTATACATCTTCCGCATCCCTTTCTGACGTTGCTTGTATGATTAGGGTTGATGTGGTCGCCTTGACTGCTTCCGCATACCCTCTTGGGGTCCTGGTAGCCGCTTCACCCCTTTGCTCTGAGCTTACCTCTTTCTTGTCATTACTTTGTTGTGTGCGGCAGAACTCCTGCATCGCTTCTAGTCTTATGCTCGCTTGTTGATATCTTGTTTCTAGTTCACCGATGCATTCCATCACTATGCTTATGCAGCCATCCATTTCCTTACTCGTCCCTGCTGGTAGTCTTGTGCATCTGTGTTGGACTGCTTGCAGATATAGTATCACTTGCATCGCTCTCTCATATACTTGGCTTTTGACTCTTGCTAGGTCCGTTTCTTTTACATATTCCATTACTTGCATCTTCATTTCCCTCAGAATTTCCCTGCTTTCTTTGGTAAATTCTTCTTCCGTCTGAGTATTTTCGCCATTCTCATTGTTCTGGTTTTCTACTTCTGGTTCTTCATCGGTTTCATCTCTTTCTTCTATGAAGAGGCCTTTGTTCAGGTCTAAGTGCTTCTTTGTGTTCTTTACTACTTTTCCTTTGTCTTTTTCCGTGACTGCCTTGCTTTTTACTTGTTCTGTTTTCTTTTTTTCCAGTGCTGTTTGCTCTTTCATCACCGAACTCCCTCGAGTCATTCTCGGAGCAACTGGCGTGGTTGGCCTTTTTGAATTATTCTGAGTACTGAGCTTGCTCGTGTTTTGTTTGGACGTGGTGGGGGACGCACCTTTTGAACTGTCTTTAGTCATGGTGATCGACCCGCGTGTGACGAAAGTGTTGAATGTGTGTAACTCAACTGGTGTGACTGGAATCTGTCTGGGTGAGAATTGGCTTTAAGCCCAAAAATACTAGTAACCTCTAACTTGTAGGTAGTCTGAAACTGGCTATAGATCGAGGGCATCGCTGCCCCTCCCGATCCGGCGCCGGGCGCCGAGATGCTGCATGGAAAATATATCTAATTACTACTAGTACTACCCCTAAAAAGCTGATTGCGATGAGTGGGGCTGGAATGACCCCGTGGCCTCTGCATGGGGGCTGTGCCTGTCACGTGAGCATGGAACTGAACTGCAGGATAGGGTCTAACCCTAGAAATAGTAAAATGCCGAGAATGATCCCCTCGCCCCTAAGTAAGACTAATAAAAAACCGAGACCGCCAATCGACTCCCCGGGCCCGAAATACTGCGAATTGGGAGTCCCGGCCATAAAACCCGGTAATTAAGGTAGAAAACTTAGTTGACAATTAATTAGCTTATATTTAATCCCTGGAATTAATGATACGAAGTGTACAATGGCTTAATCTTGTTGCCTGGGGCAAATCCTATCCGACGAGGTGTTACAAGGCCCAATTGACATATAAAGGTAAGATGAACCCCTCCCCTCTGCTAACTCCCCCCCCCCCTAATTAATTTAGACAAAAACTGATTGCGCCAATCGACGCCACGTGCCCGATTTACTACGAATAGGGAATCCCGGCCAAAAACCCGGTAAATAAGGAATTAAACATCGTTGAAAATTAAATAGCTGATAATCAATCCCAGTAATTAATCTAAAATTAATGATTCGATGTGGACAATGGCTTAGTCTTGTTGCCTGGGGCATACACTATCTGACGGGGTATTACAAGTCCCAATTAACATAAAAAGCTGAGATGACCCCCCTCCCCCCTAATTAATTAGACTAAAACTGATTGCGCCAATCGACGCCCCGTGCCCGATTTACTACGAATAGGGAAGACCGGCACCTAAAGTCGATAACTTGGGAGAAAGACGAAATTTTGTTAATTAACCATTGATTAGGCAAATTAACTGAAATAAAACTGAATGAACTAATTCTCTTCATTGGCTTGGTATAAAATGAGCTCACGTGACCTTAAAAGTGAGTTTTTAACCTGTTCATGCATCGGACTGGTGGCATTGGGTTTAGAATGAACATTCCACACAATTAAATTCTTAGTTAACTACTGTGCCATCTCCACTACATGAAACTTCTTATTTAAATATGTTCAAGTTGCGCAAGAACCACTCCACCATATTGAATCTCCTTTTCATTCTGATATAAGTTAGCGTTAAAACCGCCAATCAATCAAACAACCACACAAAAATACCAAAAAATACTAAAATTAAAATACAAATTAAAAATACTTAATTTAAAAATACATAATTGGTAGCGGAACAAAGAATAGAGCTCTATCTTACCAACGAGGCTAACCTCTAAGTGATTCGATAATTAGAAGTAATTAATTTAATACATTGAAAAATTCCCGCCCCCAAAGTCAATCTATGTTAAAATAAAAATGGCTGAGTTTAAATAATATTTATTAAATAATCTTTTAAAAAAATACTAAGAAATCAGCTAGGTTGGGTATTGGGCGGCGGAGCAAACTAGAAGGTCTAAGCTAAACGATGACATAGTCAAATAGGTTAAACTGATTAGAAAAAGTGGTACTGTGAGTGTTTGAAAATATGTAAACAAGCGGGCCTTCCCATGAATTCCTATGGGGAATGCTAAGTGGCAGGTACAAAAACAACAACTTTTGTAATAAACATTAAAAAAAACTAATATTGTAACAAATTAAAGAATATGGTCTAAAGTAATGCCACCGGTTGTTTGGTAATGATTAAGCACTGATTAGATGGCTTAACGGGCCACTGAAATTTGTGACACTGTAATGTTAAGACTATGGGGATTATCGGCGCCGTGTGCGCAAAGTTAAGATTGCTTATAATTAATGGAAAACTGCGTAAAACTGAGCATGCTACATGCTAACTTAAAGATAGAGCTCTAAAAGATATTGCAGCTGTATTGATTACACACTGATATGTTGGTATTTATAGTATGTAAAAAGATGAAAAATCCTAATTGTCTCTGATCTGCTCCCAGAAAAAAAAATAACTTCGTAAATAATAGTCACATAAAAATATAATGTACCTTAAAATGATTGATTGGAGTTATTGAACTACAAATGTAAGTTCCACTAAGGTGGAGCGGATAGCAGAATGGAAACTTATTGGACAAAGGCTCATTGGAATTAATAACTGATTGTTAGAATGGAAACTTGACGAAAGAAGAAAAACTGATATCGATTATGGAAACCATGAGCCTAGGGAAAACCCTAACCAATGAGGAAAGAAAATTTGTGCGAGATGGCCCCCTCCCCCCTGCTAACCCCCCCCCCCCTCCTAATTAAATTTGACAAAAACTGAATGCGCCAATCGACGCCCCGCGCCCGATTAACTACGAATAGGGAAACCCAGCCGAAAAACCCAGTATTTAAGGTAGAAAAATTACTTAAAATTAATTAGCTGATAATTATAATCCCAGTTATTAATCTAAAAATATTGATACGATGTTGACGATGGCTGAGTCTTAATGCCTGGAGCAAGCCCTATCCAATCAGGTGTTACAAGGCCCATTTAACATAAAAAGGTGAATTGACCCCCCTCCCCCCTGCTAACTCCCCTAATTAATTAGACTAAAACTGAATGCGCCAAACGACACCCTGTGCCCGATTTACTACGAATAGGGAATCCCAGCCGAAAAGTCCCGAAATTAAGGTAGAAAACGAAGTTGAAATTAATTAGCGTATAATTATAATCCTATTAATTAATCTAAAAATAATGATTCGATGTGGACGATAGCTGAGTCTTAGTGCCTGGGGCAAACCCTAACCAACAAGGTGTAACAAGGCGCATTTAACATAAAAAGGTGAATTACCCCCCTCCCCCCCTAATTAATTAGACTAAAACTGATTGCGCCAATCTACGCCCCGTGCCCGACTTACTACGAAAAGGGAAGACCATCCCCTAAAGACAATAACTTGGGAGATAAATGAGAGTTAAATTTTTAACCCTTGATTAAAAATAATTGACTGAATTAAAACTGGAAGGACTAAATCTCAACAAAAGCTCTGAAACTAGATGTGCTCACGTGACCCTGGAAATGAACTTATATCGAAAAGCCCAAAGTACCCCCCCCCCCCCAAAAAAAAAAAAAAAAAAAAAAAAAAAAACTTAGTTAACTGCTGTGCCGCCTCCACAAATGAAACTCCCTTAATAGGAATAGCCGAGATGCGTGAGTACCACTCCACCATTTCAAATCTCCTTTTCAGACTGATAAAAATTAACATTAAAGCCTCCAATTAATCAATCAACCACACAAATTACCAAAAAAAATACTAAATTTCAAATGCAATTTAAAAATACTTGTAATTGACTTAAAAATACATAATTAGTGGTGAAGCATAGGTCAGAGCTTTATCTTTCCAAATAATCAAACCATTTAATGATCTGATAATTAGAAGTAATTATTATATTACCTTGAAAAATTTCCGCCCCAAATGTTAATCTATGGGAAAATCAAGAAACTAAGTTCCAAAAAGACACTTTTTAAATATTTTTTTAATATACTTAAAATTTAGATAGACAAACAAACTGGGTGGCGGAGCAAACTAGATGATCTTAATTTATCAAAAACATTGTTAATTAGTCAATACTGATTAGAAAAAGTGGTCTTGTGAGTGTTTGAAAAAATGTAAATAAGCGGGCCTTTCCCATGTTAAGTCTATGGGGATTTCCGGCGCCATGTGCTGAAGTTTTAAAAATGCTTAAAATTAAAGAAAAACTGCGAAAAGCTTGACATTCTGCATACTAACATAAAGATAAAGCTCTAAATGACACAAATATGACATCTGATTTTAATTTACACCCCGATAAATAGGTATAAAAAGCATGTAAAACAGATGAAAAATCCAAAATGGCGCTGTTTTGCTCCCTGCTAGTAGACATTTTAAAAATTAATAACATTGTAAATAATTGTCACAGAAAAATGCAATACTCCTTAAGATGTTTGTTTAGGGTAGCAGATCAACATATGTAAATATCATTATGGTGGAACATATATCTTAGTTATAAATACTACGTAAATGCAGAGGCCATTGATCGTACTGGTTGAAAAAAAAACACATTTTTATTAATAACTTTGTCAAAAATTAATATTTAAGCATGCAACATACCTTATTTTGAAGGTCTCGGCATCCAGCATCCGGATCATTCAGGGGCGCACGGGCCCGACGTCTTTTTCCGCCTTTAGCCACGCATATTTCACGAGCCCTGAAACACAACTACCTACTACCTCAGTGCTGGGGCAAAATTTTTAGCACAGCCACACTCAACCTCAGGCCCGCAGGCTGCATGTGGCCCGGAAGTATTTTCTTTGAGGTCTAAGACACATAATCATTGATCCATATTTACAAAATTAATTAAATCGTGCATAAAAAAATACTACTTAAGACCTTCACTATTGTTTTATAAGGCAAAATTTGCCCTAATATTTGTAATTAATTTAAAACTATGTTAACCATCTTAAATGCCGTTTTCTTATTCAAAAGTTCATTTTATATGTACTCCCATTTGTGCTACAATGATGCCTGTATTTCTTATCCTCTTGAGGGGGCGCGGGGATATATTATATCCCACCTTATTTAAGCAAGAATCGAACCAGAAACTTTTAACTAAATTTTACATTTTTAACTGTGTGTGTGTGAGGGGGGGGGGGGGGGGGTGAATGTTGAAAAATTCCTTTTCTTTATTTAAAAATAAAATATATCGATTATTCCGTTGAGATTTCAATACTACAGAGACATTATTGCTTGTCCCTTAAAGTGTTAATCTTCAACAGTAAACAAACTTTTCTCCAAATTAATTACATTTGCACAATATACTTCTACAAAATAAAATGAAATATTTGCATTGAACAAAAGATTTATTTATTAGAGAAAACCTGATGATTTTTTTTTTCTTTAGAACTTTGAAATTCTACACTGTTACATTATAACGCTTCAGCGTTATACGTAACAGCCACACTCAGTGCTGTTACGTATCAGTACGTGACGTGTATTACGTGATATATGTACAATTAACAGTGTAGAATTAATATTATATAGCTAATACGGTAGAACGCCGATTATCCGAACACATCGGAACCGTCACTAGTTCGGATAAATGGACAGACAATTTAAGGGTCTTTCCTGACTATACTAAAATATTCAAACTTCATCCAGGCTTAGAACTGGCAGCACAAATTAGTGTTGGCATGTTTATTATTATTATTATTTTTTTTTTGTATTTTTAATTTTTTTTTAACTTTTTTATCATTTAAAATTTTCTTTTTATATTTTTATCATTTTCTAAACATCAGATATTATAAATTAAGCAAAAATGAATTGAAAGTTCGGTTTAAAAAAATTGTGATAAATAGGCTGTTCGAATAATTGGAAGTTCGATTAAAAAAATTTCTTTGAGAGAAATAGGCTGTTCGGATAATTGGAAGTTCGGTTAATTGGAATTCCGATAATCGGCGCTCTACTGTACTTATTTTTCGAGTTGAATGTTTATCGCGAAAAAAAAAATGCCACCAAAATATTGTTACCCCGCTACTTTCAAACAACAAACTTCGTGGTTTATTTTTACAGCATTTGCAATAAAGATATACCACGAAGTTTATTGTTCGTAAATACAATTGTTAAAAATTTTTGGTAACATTTTTTTCCGCGACAAACATTTAATCCACTGACAATATTATCTTTGTTGTATTGCTCTGTGCGGCCCGCCTAACATCTCAAACATATGCTTGCGGCCCGCGAGGAAAAAAGTTTGAGTATGACTACTCTAGCACAATGATTCACAATAAAACAAGTGTTCCTCTAATTTTATTCTATTATACACTTTTTTTTCGTAAATCTTTATTTAATTGATAGATTCAATTTATAATCTCACATTGAATTTAATATTAAGTAAAAAAGTATTCTATACATCAGAAATGTTCCATTAGAACTCTCATAAATAACTTTTTCCTGATGAAATAGTCTTAATAGGATTTATTGGGAAAAGTAACGAGTTCATTAATTAAATAAACGCCCGAAACATCCTTACTTTTATTTCTAAATAGGAAAAATCTTTCAGAGGAAGAAAATAGAGGAGTATCTATAATATATTTTTCTGAAGCTTTTTCAAATATGCACGGTGAATAGCAAGTTTTCAAAGAACAATTCATTTTTTTTTTTTTTTTTTGGCTGTTAGCCTTCTTTCTGAATAAGTTAGTCACTGAACACCTCCAAAAATATTTTTTAATTGTTTTAGCCAATTTTCTATCTTTTTTTTTCTGTAAATTAATCTCTGAGTCCCAATTTCACTTACTATGGTAATTTAAAAATCCCGTAAGATAACTACGAGGGAGTATCAATACGTTTTTGCTCCCATATTGAAATGATTGAGCAAAATTTATGAAATTGCTACATTGTTTCAGTCTTTTTTTTATGTACTCACCGTGCACAGTAACACATTTCTGCAAACGGTATTTCAAAAAAGGGCGGGGGGGAGGAAGAGACGTGTGAAAATTATTAGAATAACTGTGAAATTTACATTAAACATTTGTTATACTAAAGAAATAATACATTTAAAAAATATTGATACATTTAATATTTAGTGTGCATCCTCTTGTTTTTATTAAACATTCGATACGTCTTGGCATATTTTGTATGAGTTTTTGGCAGTTAATATGTATTACGTTGTCACGATGCCAAATTTGGATGAGTTTTTCTATCAGAACATTCTTGTTTGTGATGTTGCATTTCTTTAATTTATTTTTAAAAAAAATCCATGGCTTGGAAACAGTCCAGATATGAACCCCATAGAGAAACTTTGACCATTGTAAAGGAAAAATTAAAGAAATACGACAACACAAATATGATAGAAAGACTCATCCAAATTTGGCATCATGACAACAAAATACAAATTAATATCCAAAAACTCATACAAAGTATGCCAAGACAAGTATGCTATCATTTATATAATAAAAAACAACAGGATGCATACTAAATATTAAATGTATCCATATTTTTTAAATATTTCTTTAATATAACAAGTTTTTATTGTAAATTTCACAATTATTCTAATAATTTTCACACGTCTGTAATTTAGGAGGCGCCATAGTAGACCAAAAGGGGGGGGGGGGGCATTTTTTAACTTTTAACACCCCCCCCACACGTGACATATTGCTGGAAAGGCCTGTGACACTTATTCATATTATGCATATTTGCCCTCCGCCGTGCACTTTTCTAAAGTTTGTGGACACCATTCATGTCCTTCGAGCGGAAAATTTGAGAGGACAGATTCGGGGGGTGCATAATATGCATAAGTTGTCACAGGCCTTTCCAAAAATGTGTCACATGTGGAGGGTCGACAAAAGTTACAAAAATACCCCCTTTTGGGTGTACTATTACACCTCCTGGAATACACCCTGCCCCCTCTTTTTGAAATATCGCTTGCAGAAATGTGTTACTGTGCACGGTGACTATATATAAAAGAACTAATACAATGTAGCAATTTCATAAATTTTACTGAATTATTTCTATGTGAAGGCAAAACTTATTGATACTCCCTCGTATTATGCACCTGAGCGAATTATTGCCTATTTTTATTTGTGTTAATGAAGGTTAATTTGTAAATGTTAAAAAAGGGTAAAATTGAGTTTATACTATTTCACCAAAAAATTCCGCCCCCCCCCCCCTATTAATTGCTATAAAATGCGAATTTTAGATTAGCTTTTCTCCTATGTTGGTCAATCTGTAGCGCTTTGCGATACCAGTGATGTCTGAGCGGTGTCATCTGGAACAAACAAACAAACAAAAACAAACAAACAAACAAACAAAAAAACGGTAAAATGTATACGTAATTGTGCAGTCCTTGACCGACGTTTAAAAATTTTGAGATTGTAAGGAAATAACCTGCTTTGAAATTTATGGATCAACTTTGAAGAAAATAATCGGTTGTTACAAGTATAATTTGTCGTAGAGTTAGTAGAAGAAACAAAAGTGTTTTTTACCTTTTTATATTTTCTTATATGAAAAAACATAAATTATACCTTCTCTCTATATATTTATATATAAAGAGGGGAAATGTAGTTGTCTGATTAGTGCATTTTTTGTTAATGTGGCCTTTGCTGCCTCCTTACAGCTTTTCCAGCCCAAGCTTGGTGAGAGTAACCCTGAACAGTGCTATCTTTTATCTAATTTTACATCTTTTTCTTTCTATACAATTTATTAAGATACCTATTATTTAACTTACTTGACTTAAGTTTAAACTTAATTTTTAACTTTAATATTATCCATTATTTTAACGTTTAATTTTTTCTTGTAATGTCTCAGTTTTTTCCCTTTAAGTAGTTCTATACACAGTTATACTTATCCCAATGGCTCACATATACATAAGACATTTCATTTATTGACTGGGTGTTAAGCTGATCTCAGCTAGGAAACCCCTCAATGGAGCTCACCTGTTCAGCACGATAGTACAAGAGAGTTTGCGTCAAATGTATAGTAATAATGTCTTTATTTTTGTCCTAAAAAACTATAAATAAATAAATTTTAAAACGTTCACAGCTCTTGAAATCTAAACAGAAAAGATATAACGTTCATTAATTTTATAAAAATATTGTTTGCAGAACTTCATAAATCACATCAATGAATATAAAGAAACTAATTAGTAAATACTTTTATTAGATACCACTTTTTGTTATGTATTTAAATAAACTTAGCTTAAAACTCCTCTCATTGTTAGTAGTTCTTATTATACATATAATGTATTGTTTTAATGCACATTTAAAATTTATTTTAAAAATAAGGGTAAAATTTTGACTTAAACAAATTTTAACGATTACAGATTCATATTTCAATTACTTTGCTTTTCTACAAGTGCACTACAGTATAATCTCAATCTTCAGTAATTTTGTTATAAGTCTATAGAGCCCCATAATAAAGTTTGGAAACAATGTATTAAGACGAGTTTAACGAAAAATTACAACTACAATTCATTTAAAACTGAAAAGGAAAATGAAAAAAATAGTGACATTTGATTAAACAAATGTTATTTTAAAAAAATTCAATTCTCAAATCAGGATGCTTAAACGAAAATCTAGATTCTTATACACTTCTGCACTTTTCAACGATTTCGAAAAGCTTAAAATTTCTAAATTTTCTAGTTTACACAATAAAAATGGTTACTCTTGAAATATCTGGTCGAGAGATATATAATTTTGGACGAAAAGAAATCTGCATGCACCTTGCGGCATCTCCCATTGTCGCAAAATTAGTGTTTGTCGCCTTGTCTTACTTTCAATAACAAAAGACTAACAAAAGTATTTTGTGTGTGAACTAATTGTGAAGAGTTTACACACGAAAGATTCATTCAATAGAAACACACAGTCATTTTAATGAAGGTAAAATACAACACACCCACTTGAATAATCACTCATGACTCTCCAAGGATCTCCGACCAACTGTATTTTAAATACTAAATCTTAAACTAGGTCATTTCTATATGAGAGTTGCAATATATGAAAGGAGCACATGCTCAGACGGAAGATTATTTCCAAACTATGTCACCCAATTTCTAGAACTTCTCTATAATCGTCCGAAAAAGTTCGATTAAACGAGAAAGACAACAAACACTAATTTGGCGACAATGGGAGATTACGCAAGGTGCCTGAAGATTTCCTTTTGCCCAAAACTATTTACCTCTCAACCGGATGTTTCAAACAGGAGCTAAATTTAATTTTGCAGAGATGGGAACATTTTGATTTCTTATGAAATTTACTTTTAAAAACTTTGGTACTGGCCTCATTCACAGTATAATAGCTTCCAACATTTAGGCTATCTGTTCCACATAAATTTAATAATAACTTTTGCTTTATTTAATCGACGAAATCTGTCACAAAGGAAATCAAAATTTATATTAAATTTCCTTTTTAAGAAAAAAGTGTACAATAGATATAACAATGTATAAACAAGAGTTATGATTCATAGTATCAGATTGCATTTGGTGACGGTCACTCTGATAAAATGGGGACGATGCAGCGCAAAAGATTTGATGGGAAGAAAAAGATCAATTACAATTGATAAAGATGAGAATCCAGAAATAATTTTTCTGCATTGTATTTGTTCACAACAGCCAATTGGTTTGATTTTCTGTCACTAGTAATAAAGAACAGAAAACTTCTTTTTTACAAATCGGAGACTTATGCAATGAAATAAGGTGAAGAAATTTGTTAAAAATATAATGATGCCAAAAATTTTTATCAATTGTCAGCTAAGACTTTGACTGCCCGAGAGGGAATCCGCAGACTAGGAGAACAAGGCTGTAGAGTATAAATGTTCTTCCCAGCCCGCTTTATTGGGGGGTTAAAAACAAATACAAAATTCGGCCGAAGCTGCGATCGCCGGTAAGCACGACAGATGACGGGGTGGAGAACAGTACACCGACCGATATAGGGAAGAATCAGAAAAAAATTTAGTATTAAACTATGACAGACAATATGAACCAGAATAGCAAAATCGGAATCCAAAAAATGTGCAAAGTTCAGTAAGATGCAGATTGAAAAATAATCGTTAGAAGAAAGATGATACATACAACCAGATGAACATTCACAGCAGCATATGTATAACATTTGTTACAGGAGGGATGAATCTAAAGTTACTTGTTTAGAACTTATTAGTTCACGACGAATTCAATACAGTCATTCAGGGTAACTTTTATCCATGGGGTGTAACTTTGAACCACGGCCTAGTTTTCGATATGATTGACTTCAAAAGGCTGGATAAACTCCAAAGCCACACTCTGTTGGCAAGTTATAAACTGGGCTTTCTACTCTTTATTTTAGAACATAAATTTGCAACATTATACACAATTAATAGCATCGTCCATCTATTATTGTGAAGTACTGTTTTCAAGTTAATTTTGAATGCTGTTTTGAAGTTGCTGTAATCTAATTAAATTTTCATAGTAAGCAACAATATACTCATTTATGAGACACATTATTATCTAAACGTTATAAATGTGTTATTATTTTGCGATTATGTATTTAATAATAGTCAGTAAAATGTAAAATTAGAAGGCGCTACCGTTTTACCTTATTTTCAGTATAACTTTGAGCCGTCTCAATAGTTAATTTAGATAAGCAAAAAAGGATAAGTAATAAAAAATTCTCCAAAATCTAATGAAGATGTTGTATTTTATTTAGAATTTAGTGATACTGTTACATAGATTTAACATCAGCAAAAAAATGCGTTTGCAATTCAAGAAATTGGAATAAATCAATAAGTTGTTAACTTCCAATTTATTGTTCTTCTAGCTACCGATGGCTAGGATGCAAAAAAATCTTGCAACGAAGTTTGAACCGTAATTTTTTTTTTTACTTTTAGAAGCTCTTTGTAACAGCAGAGTGAGTTTTCAAAGCTTTTTTAGTGACTTTTTTTTATTTGTTTGTTACTATCACTTGGCTGCCGAGGGGAAGTTTCTCTTCATAGAACCAAAAGTCTTCAAAAAATTGTTCTAAGTGCGTCTTAATTAAGGATTTTTTTTTCAGCCTAGACGACGTAAAGGCGGGGTGACGTAAGTCGGAGTACTACTGTATGTTCAAAATACATAAAATTCATTTAAAGACGTTATTTGGGGCTGAGCTACTCAAAGTTAACATATCATACATTCGATCAGGCATGCCAGTTTGGTCTCCAATTTTAATCCGACATTTTAAATTCATCGAAACAGCACCGAAAACTGGCGATATGAAGCAATTAAAATAATAAAACTTTGTAAAAAATCACCATAAAATTAAAACAAAACACAGGACGCGTTTCGAGCTAGAAACATAACAGCTCGTCATCAGCTAAGCATACACGTGTCCGAAAACGGACAAGTTCAAAAATGAACTGAAGAAAAAGAATGTTGCGAAGAATGCGACAGATGGCGCTACCTGATAGAGGAAGATGCAAAAGGGAAATGTGTTGAAAAAAGATAGAAGAGAAAATGAAATGGAAAAAATGGAAATAAAAGAAAAATAAAAATAAAAGAAGTAAATTAAAAATATAAATAAAAATAATAAATAAAGAACTATAAAAGAACAAGAAAAAATCCAAATTATTATTAATTTTTTTTTTTTTTTTTTTTTTTTTTTTTTTAATAAAATAAAAAGAAAAGAAACAAGAGAAAAGAGAAAAGAATTACACAATTAATTTCCACGCTGGAGATAGGAAAGGAGATGATGGGAGATCATTGACAAGATTAGCAGAATTTTTAGAAATAAAATATGCTTCATGAAAATCCAAGTGAGAGGGAGAGGCAGGGGAAGAAATAATTTTGGCCATGGAGAAATTGAAACAATGACTGGAAGACCAACAGTGAGAAGCAATCGAAGATTTAGAGATTTCTTGATTTGCAATATATCTCTGATGCTCGCCTAATCTGAATTTTAAAGCTCTCTTTGTTTGACCAATATAACCTAAATTGCAAGAGCAAGGAATGAAATAAACACCCCACCGGTTCTCAGTAGGAACAGGATCTTTTAGAGAAGAGAATTTAATTTTATTCATAGGTTTGAAGATAACTTTAAAGTTAAAACGAGAAAGTATTTTAGCAATTTTGAAACACAGAAGAGAATAAAAGGGCAGAACTATTATAGAATTAAAATTAGGAGGATTATTTGAATCAGAAAAAGGACGTTTAGGCTTATTAAATTTATACAAAGCTTTATCAATTAAAGAGGGATTATAACCACGAGCAAGGGCAAGAGATTTCAGATAATTAATTTCATTATTCAGAGCAGAAGAGTCAGAACAAATGCGTAACGCCCTAAAAACAAAAGTATAAAACTTTTGTTTTTAGAAGTTTATAAGGTACTGCTTCTTATAAACTTGCCAAGTTCCTTTCTAAGTTACTCGCTCCTTTATCTTCCACTAACTTTCATACCGTGAAAAACTCTTTTGACTTTGTTGATAAAATTAAACGCCTTTCTCCTTGCAATTATATAATGGTTTCCTTAGATGTTAAATCCCTTTTCACTAACGTGCCTGTTCAAGGGGCAATTGATTGTTTGGAAAGAAGGTTGCGCGAATTTCATTACTCTTCCATTGAGATTGATGAAATCCTGCATTTAGTTAGTATTTGTGTCAGGCAAACTGCTTTTCAGTTTAACAATTCTTTCTATTCTCAAACTGAGGGTCTGGCCATGGGTAATCCATTGTCTCCTCTTTTATGTGATATTTATATGCATTTTGTTGAAGAAAAACTCTTCAGTTTATATAAATTTCCTTTCTGGTTTAGGTATGTTGATGACACTTTCATTTTAATTCCATCTGACCTTGATCTTTCTAATCTCCTTTCTCTTGTTAATTCTGTTGATCCTTGTATTCAATTTACTCTCGAAGTCGAAGAGAACAATTCTCTTCCTTTCCTTGACGTCTTGGTTTCAAAACTCCCAGATCGGTTCTCTACCTCCGTTTATAGAAAACCTTTCGCTGTCTCCCTTCCCCCTCATGCCCTTTCAAATCATCCTCCTCAACAAAAAGTGGCGTCCTTTTATACTTTTGTTTTTAGGGCGTTACGCATTTGTTCTGACTCTTCTGCTCTGAATAATGAAATTAATTATCTGAAATCTCTTGCCCTTGCTCGTGGTTATAATCCCTCTTTAATTGATAAAGCTTTGTATAAATTTAATAAGCCTAAACGTCCTTTTTCTGATTCAAATAATCCTCCTAATTTTAATTCTATAATAGTTCTGCCCTTTTATTCTCTTCTGTGTTTCAAAATTGCTAAAATACTTTCTCGTTTTAACTTTAAAGTTATCTTCAAACCTATGAATAAAATTAAATTCTCTTCTCTAAAAGATCCTGTTCCTACTGAGAACCGGTGGGGTGTTTATTTCATTCCTTGCTCTTGCAATTTAGGTTATATTGGTCAAACAAAGAGAGCTTTAAAATTCAGATTAGGCGAGCATCAGAGATATATTGCAAATCAAGAAATCTCTAAATCTTCGATTGCTTCTCACTGTTGGTCTTCCAGTCATTGTTTCAATTTCTCCATGGCCAAAATTATTTCTTCCCCTGCCTCTCCCTCTCACTTGGATTTTCATGAAGCATATTTTATTTCTAAAAATTCTGCTAATCTTGTCAATGATCTCCCATCATATCCTTTCCTATCTCCAGCGTGGAAATTAATTGTGTAATTCTTTTCCCTTTTCTCTTGTTTCTTTTCTTTTTATTTTATTAAAAAAAAAAAAAAAAAAAAATTAATAATAATTTGGATTTTTTCTTGTTCTTTTATAGTTCTTTATTTATTATTTTTATTTATATTTTTAATTTACTTCTTTTATTTTTATTTTTCTTTTATTTCCATTTTTTCCATTTCATTTTCTCTTCTATCTTTTTTCAACACATTTCCCTTTTGCATCTTCCTCTATCAGGTAGCGCCATCTGTCGCATTCTTCGCAACATTCTTTTTCTTCAGTTCATTTTTGAACTTGTCCGTTTTCGGACACGTGTATGCTTAGCTGATGACGAGCTGTTATGTTTCTAGCTCGAAACGCGTCCTGTGTTTTGTTTTAATTTTATGGTGATTTTTTACAAAGTTTTATTATTTTAATTTTAAATTCATACCGGAAATTTACAGAGAAGAATTTTTACATTATGTGATCGTTAAGTCTCTCTTATTAAATAAAGCATAAAATACTATTCTTTATTTCTGGTAGGGACACTAAATTTCTGAATAAGAATGGAGGCCAAACATCAGGCAACCCTGCGTTCGATATTTCTTATTCTTATCTGTTTAACCCTTAAATACCTGGTGTTGCTTTTCGGCAACATACCAAATTTAGGCTCTAAAATACTATTAGAATAATATTAAAGCTATAATGCCTAATGTTGCCAATAAAATACATTCTGAAAATATTATAAAATCGATTTTCAACATGTAGATTGCAACACTTGTGCTGTTTAAGAATAAAGATAGATTTATTTTTTCGATTGTTGCTACTTGTTCTTTTTGTTTTGTTTCGACACTGGCGAAATACCCTATTTTGACCTGCAGTGAGCAAGTTAAATTTATTTCTTATTATAGTTCCTAAAATTCTTGTGTGTTTAATATTATAGAATTTTTTCAAGGGAAATTATTTTTTCAATTAAACACCAGTATTGCCGATTAGTAACAAACTGTTTTTTAGCCATAAACTATACTTAAAACAGAATATGGTTTTTAAAAGTATTTTTCCCATGATTTATTTAAAAAATGAAAGCCGAAATACATTATTACAATGATTTTTGAAAAATCAGGCATTTAAGGTTTAATACTAATACTAGCATGTACTACTGTAACTATGGCTATATTATTGAGTTAAAACATTGAAATTTGTTTTACAATGTATTTTTATGTTTTATGTAAACAATAAATAGCTTTTTTTGCTAAATATTCATGGTTTTCTTATGCATAATATAATTGTAATATAATAAATTATACAAATATTGCGATGTTGGGGAATATATATTAGGAATCTTTAAATATCTGAACAAACACTTTTTCAGCTTCAAAATTGTCCTAACCATAATACTTTTTTTATATAATGTATTATTTTGTAGGATATTTATGATATGGTGCAAAGTTACCCTACATGGATGGATAACTTTGAACCGGGTTATAAATACATTTTTAATTGCTTATATCGTTCATATATCTTAATTTCTGATAGTCATTCAATAGTTTAGGATCATTTCTTCTCTTTTATGCCACTAGTTGGAACAATATTCTTAAAATAAGAGTGGGGCATCCGGAAATAGAGAAAATGCGGATCAAAGTTACCCTGAATGAATGTAGTTCAATAATGGTGACAGGTTGAGAACTAGGGAGATAAAGGAAGCATAACTGGGTAGATTAAAGAAAGAAAATTAATTGGGTCACTTCAAGCTAACGCTTACTGTTGAGACTCGAAAAGTTTTTGGTGTTTGCTTGTTTGCCGGTCGCTCTGTTTGTATGTCGCTCAGTAAACGCTACAAAAATCATCCGATTAATTTGTAACTAAGTTGCAATCTTGGTGAGGTACCTAGAATTATCTGTATAATTTTTAGTCAAATTTATACTATTCTTTCTAAAAATACAGAAAATTTTATATGACTTCTAACATTTTTTAATGGAAATTCAGGTGAATTTCAAATTTTACATTCATTGAAAATAAAATGGCGCTTTTGAATAATGGAATCTTAAACTATGGGTGTTAAAAATTATCAATAGGTGGGGAGGGGTGTCTTAAATAATTCCGATTAGTTAGAAATTAGATATATTAAACAATCTAAATAAACTATATATTTTTTATGGAACTTTGTGCATCAGTTGGAAAAATATAGAGCTTTTTAACATTTCAATTATAGAAATTTGTCATTAATTTAAGGTATTTCTCTCGTTTTCTTTAACTGTTGCTCTGCGACTATATTCCATATTGTATTAAAGAAAAAAAAATATTAAAACAATTCATCCAATTCGTTCATGTTTACATTACTGTTTATGAAAGACATTAAAAAATATGGTTATTTATTTATTTATTTATTTATTTTTTTGTAAACGGATCTTCGAAAAAGATTAACATTAAGTACGGATGAAGCAATGGTTCGAAGCAATGTGGTTTAAATTGAATGTAATATTGTTAAAGTTATTGTCACTAAAGCCACTCTTTTGTGCCAAATCACCCTTGCTAGAAGACGAAAATGTAATAGTTGAACCAATTAGGAAGTATTTCACAATAGGCTTAAGTGTTTATACGTAAATGGAACGTTCTAATGCAAGTAAAAATGTTCATGCATCACAGACTAAATGAATGTGTTAAGAAGTTATAATAAAGTTCTGTACAGGAAAGTGAAAGTAGTTATGAACAAAAAATATGCAAAATGCTTCTATGATGATGGATATTACTCCGGTCACTATTCGCTTGTCCGCATTTTGTGGAGAATGAAGTAAATAAATTCAACTCAGAAATAGGCGTTTTCCAATCCGTAGTGAGCAGTAAAGGGTCATCAAACTGGTCACTGCAAGAATATGTGTATTTATACAAAAATTAAGACATTTTATTTAAAAATGCATTTCTGTGGTGATTTTTGTTCATCGAAAGAAACGTGGGTTTCATTCGATAACAGCTTTTTAAAAATAATAATCACGGAATATTTTTTTTTCAAACAAATATTTTAAAAACCTTACATTTTTAAATTTGATATAAATATCATAAGGGGATTCAAAAGTTTGAAAAAGAATTTTTATACATGAGATTTCAAATGAGACCCAACTTTGACAAAAAAATGTGGATGTTTTGTAGTCTACAGATAATTCGGTATTTTTTACTATTGGATGAAATCTCGTGTTCAACGATCTCACTTACTGTAGAAAAATATAGATAAAAACGCACTTAACCATATACTAGAATCATAAAATAGCACATTAGTGGAAAATTATACATAAATAGATTCATTTGGACGACTGGTGTTTTAGGGAGATCTATTAATGTAATTTACTATTCTATAAAAATGAAAATAAAAATAATCAGTTGAGGAAAATTATGACACGAAATCGTGCAAAATATAATACTTGTTAAATGTTAGATTTTCGGAATCTGTGGGAAACTCTTATATACTTAAAGATATATCTGTTATATATGTATGTTCAGTTATGTTCTCTAGTGAAAACTGTAATAGTTAGCTCATTAGCTTAGGTATCTACATGTACTCGTAATGTATGTCGATCATATTATAGATATTTTTAGAAGCATTTGATCACATTATTGCAATCCAGAAATTTGAAATACCGGAAAAAGAATAAAAGAAAAGTTTATATTATATACACAAAAGATCCAAAACAGCGATCTTATATACAATGCTGCGGTAATTTAAAAATGTAAAGTCCTAACTGGATAGAAATAAATCATATACTTAATTTAGCATTATTAAATTCGGATTTGCATTCTGTAAGAAAATGAAACTAAAATGTCTTGTAAATTTGACATTGTGGCCCTTGATCTGCAGTTTTATTAGATGTAATAGGTCATGGCAGACCATTGTGGAGGCTTAAGATTATAAATAATCCATGAAAAAGGAAAGAAGAGTTAGCGATCTGATGGATCTCACTGTTGTACAGTTAGAAAAAGTTTACGATCGGATGAATTGTAGTTACTTGGCATTTGAAATCCATTATCTATAAAGGACATTTCATTTATGTAAGCAAGTTTATAAAAGATACATTCGGAATCTGGTGATTTATGAGCTGGATCAAAAGGTGTGCCAAATCTATTATTGTGGGTTAGACAGTTGAAGCAACTGGACGAGTTGGGGCAAACTTTGTCAATATGACCCAAGCTGCAGTTAGCTCAACAAACATGATTCGGACATAAAAAGGATAGATCCCCAAGTTCCTGGCATTGAAAATATTTATAGACTATAATATAGTGTCTGATTCTATAGAGAGAATGTCCAATGTGGCTGCTACCTAAATTAATAAGCGATTTAAGATTTAATCTTGTAGTGAGAAAGAAACAGTTGTTTTTCAATGGGACATCTTAGTACCCAAACAATTTCCATTTGTTATTAATTTACTCAAATTAATCATGCAATTATCAATTCTATCATATTTAATGCTAAATGTGATAGTTTCTTCGAGAAAATGTCTCAAGATAAGAATACGCACCAAAAAATACTTTTGTTTAACACCGAGGTAAAGTGACAAAAACAAAAGAAACAATGAAACCCTGCAACATATAAATACAGAGATGAATGGCTTCGTTGCATTTATAAAAATCCGTTAAAAACCTATTTGTTACTAGAATAGTACCTGCTCTATAAGATTAAAAATATGTGAAATGAATTGTCATTGTATACGCTCTTTTTGATTTATTCCTTACTAGCAGGCTGAGCCCGCTCCGCTGGACCATTTTTCAAATAAACCTTCAATCAAACGAAATGGAAAATCCGACCCTATATTTTAAATTAATATGGACCTTCACCTGGAAGGTCCTTCCGCATTTTCTGAATACGCATCGGAAGCCATTGTGCCAAGTTTTTTATTATCTGATGCGTCAGACGAAATCCGGGCAATTCAAAAGCAACTCTTTAGTACACATGTAGAGTTTGGGAGGGAAATGCGGCCATTACGATCATATCACCACACTACTAAAAAGGGGGGAATTACAATGACTGCAGAGATTGACCATTTAATGAAATGATGACAGAATGTTCGGGTTATTCCCTTTCATTTATTAGTTCTTTTATTCCGAGCTTCTCAGCTTGGTACTTTGTGCGGATCTGATAACATAAATACAATCCCTCTCTACGTTACATTATATTTTGTAATATACGTCTTCTTTTGGATGGTTTTCTCTACAGTTTCTTATCTTCGATTTCCAGTAGAGTAAATACAATCAAAACAGTATTTAACTTTTATATTTTAAAATATGTGAATCATGTAAAAGTGGATATTTAAAGCAGAATAGTGTGAATAAAATTAAAATAATGTCATTTTAACTGTCGTTTCTTTTTACATACCAGTTTCAATCATGCAACTATTAACCTAGGAAAATACCCTCGATAACTAATTCAAATAGAAAAATAAACCTCTAGTTTCATTTCAATAAAATCTTCAAAATCATCCCTAATCGGATCCAAAACAAAGTTTGATGTGAAAAGTTAGAAATGTTCGTAACGGTATGGCTAAATATGTACCAGAGTTAGCTATACAAAACAGAGTTAATTACGTTTCAAACTACATTCCATTAAATAATGTCAAATTGCTGTTGATTGAATTTTAGATCTTTCACTATCAAAACACTTTGCAAATGATAAATAAAGTTAGTTATCCAAAATTTTTAGTAGTGATCTTTTTTGGCAAACCGAAGATTTTTTTTGCATTTCTCTAATAAGCGTAATAAGACTGAGAAATATACATGCTTTTATTTTTAAGACGTCTTTATTCATCAGTTTGTTGCCTAAATAAAACTAAAAACGTTAATTTGTGAATATGATCAGCTGCTCGGGCTGTGTATCAGCCAAAATTTCTTTATAATGATTGAAATTTTATTTGAATCTGAGGTACTTTTTTTTTTAAACCTAGGGTAAATGAACAAATAATGTTCCATTGGCCACCTTTGGCATTTGAAAGTTTTTTTTAAGTACTCAGGGGGCGCTGCCCCCTACGAGCTACGCTCGTCAACCCCCGTTCAGACACCGCAGACTGTAAAAGCACACTAATCTGATCGGCTTAAAAAATATTTCGGAAGATTGAATTATAAGTTTAAAAACAGTGGCGATCTCCCTATAAACGGGTTTCTATTCATTTCTCTTTGATTGAGGAATTTTAAAGCCAAATCAGCGGCTGTTAAATGATACAATGGCTGTTTCCGTCTTTGATTAAATAAAATCAGTTGACATTTCAAAATAAGCTAATATAAAATGAATTAAATAAACAGAGTCTTTGCCTCCTGGTATTTTTTAGCAAAGCGAAAAGAAAGTTTTTTTTTAATGACACTTTAAATGCATCCTTTTTAATCTGACGTAATTTTCACTAAACTTTTCTTTCTCCTTTTACTATTCACGTGAAAATAATTTTGTTAAAAATGAAATATTATTTGCGCTATCCTAATAAAAAATAGTTAAAAATATCATCTTAAAATATTACATAAATGTCTCGCGCAATTTTTAAATTGAAACTGTTTTGCAATATTATTTTTTGTTCATTTTACGTAATGTGTAATGTAACGTAAATGTGACGTAATTTCTCCTATTTAAGACTTCTAACGCATGTTAATGAATTTATTATTTTACAACATTCTTTCACTTTTAAAATCCACGTGTAATATGGTTTTTATGATAATTTTCAATGAGTTCGTGCTTTTTATATTTTGTTGTTTATAATAGTCACGTGTAAAATAAATTTTTAATTTGAAGCAAATATTATTATTTGTACTGTTTATACAGTTGGCAACAGTTTAAATTAATACCAATCTCTAAAATGTGTAAAAAAATATCTCTCGAAATGCTGAAAATTTGAATTTAAAATAGAAATAAAACCTCAAAAAATGAGTCAAATTAATAAACTGAGTGCAGTCTGCACACCGGGAAATTCTGACACATAAAATGATCTAAAAATGATTAAATTCTGATGTACAGTTTTTGCTCCTATAAAACTTTTTTAATGGAACGATTTTGTCCAACTTTAGCATTAAATATCTCTTTAAATATTTCTTCGATTTGAAAACTGTCTGCATCAGCATGTTTATCAAACATTTCTCTATAAATCCACCGAATTCCATATTTTTGTATGCAATATTTTGCTTAATATGAACGAAGAAAGACCTCCGGTCACAAAAAATTCAAAACCGGTGGCGGCGGCGGTGACAGCGGTAGTTACTTTTTTTTTAGAATAGAGAGACATTCAAAGTAATGCTTTTTTAAAGATAGTAAAATAAATCTAAAATGTGTTACTACAATCAGCTGCTCGGGCTGTGCATCAGCCAAAATTTTATAATGATTGAAATTTTAATTGAATTTGAGGTACTTTTTTTAAAAAACCTAGGCTAAATGAACAAATATTGTTCCATTGGCTACCTTTGGCATTTGAAATTTTTTTTTGTACATTCAAATTAATGCTTTTTTAGTGATAGTAAAATAACTCCACCTGAAAAATATATATTAGTAAATCATCTTTTGTACGTTTGCTCCATACTAAAAAAAACATAAATTTACTAATCGCTAATTACTAAAAGTACAAATTTCACGTAATCTTCTAAAATCGGATTTACCGTCCACGGTTCCTTTCAAATATAAACGAATCTTCCAACACCATACAGTAAATTCGCAAATTTTAAGGTGGCTGATTATGGAAGATTCATCCACTATCTTTTTATAACATTTTTAAAAGAAGGGAAGATATAAAAAAAAATAATAATAACGAATGGAATGGAATATCGAAAAGTGGTTTCAGTAAGCAATTTTTATTGCATAATGTCTTTTTTCATGATAGAAATAACGCATAATTGCTTACATTTTCTTAAGAATAATCTTTACTACCTGACATTGCAAGCATTGAACGTTTGTATAAGGGAAATTAGCGATATGTTTTTTATTAAAAAAAAGCATGGGCAATATTAGCTAATCTGGCTTCGAGATTATAAAAGTCACAAATTTGGGGAAAGCAAACCGACATGCTTTCGCAGTAAAGTATGATAAGAAATTTCTTAAATGTCTAAAATTAAATTATTTTACAACCAGCGGGCTCTGCCTCCTGCAAGCTACGCTCGCCAACCCCCGTTCAGACACTGTAGAATCTAAAAGCACGCTAATCAGATCGGCTTTAAAAAGATGAGAGAAGATTGAATTATACTGAAAAAACCTCTAGCGATCTTCCTGTAAACGGGTTTCCATTCAATTCCCTTTGATTGCAAAATTTTAAGGTAGAATCAGTTGCTATTAAGACATCCAATGGTTGTTTTCGTGTTTGGTTAAAGAAGATCAGTTAAACATTTGAAAAGAAGCTAAAATAAAATGAATTAAGTAAACAGAGTCTTTGTCTCTCGGTATTTTTAACAGCGTTTTAAAACGATTGACATAATACAATTACTAAAATTTGCTGCTTTAAACCCTTCAAGGTCGGTGGTTAATTTTTTGACCACTTAATTTTAATTCTTAAATGCCACATTAGCATCAGAATATTGGGATGAAAATTTCCCTTTTATTAAGTAAGTGAACAAAAGCATTTTTGTATTTCGAAATTTCTTTGTAAATTCTGGTGCCATTCACTGATTTCAAGATTTTATGAATAGAAGTGCCTTGTCCGTGAAAGGGTTAAACGCATATTAATGTATTTATTATTTTAAATTTTCCTTTCCTCTTTAATATTCACGTGTAAATACAATTTTCAGGACATAATTTTCAATATTTTCCTGCCTTTAACACGTTCTCATTTAATGGTAATTTTAAATTTTTTTTTTTTTTTTTTCTGTTTTTAATAGTCAAGTGAAAATAAATTTTTAATCGTTAAAATATTATTCTTTGCGCTGTTTTTAAAATTGAAAACAATCTCTATAATAATAGCCTAAGTCATGTGACTATCATCAACAGCTCCAGGCGGATCCTTTCGCTTTTTATATTCCAGGCGTCCATTTTGGTACTTTAATGTTAGCCAGCCACAGGTGTGATAAGTCGCCGAATATTATTCTATCCCCATTATTTCGTTTATATTATAATAGTCCAAGTCATGTAACTGCCATAAGCAACGGGCTGATTCATTAGCTTTTCATAAGAAAGGTTTCCATTTTGATTAAAGAATCAAAATTATTTTTTCGAATAAAACTACGTAAAAGTTGCCATGATCACAAAAAATTCCTGGTATGAAATTCCTGGTATTCCTTGTTTGAACGACTACCATTATACGAAATTTTTTTCAATTTTACTGAAATTAAGTTTATGGATCCACAAAGGCAATATGATTTCTGGAAAATTGTATTTTCTTTATAGTATTTCACCAAGTACACAGGTCAGATGTATGTTAATAAAATGTCAAATGTCTTTATAATAGACAAATTTGGCAACCTATGAAGTAAAGTCATGAAAGAAAAAGGAAATGCCCCTAACTAACTCTGCAAAAACTTATCGTAAAAGAAAATTACTGGTACCAAAAAATTTGTAACAAAGTGTACTTTTAAATGATGCATATAAAATTAGCTTAGGGGGCCATCTACATGTTAAAACGAATTATAACTTTTTTTTTTTTTTTTTCAATAGCAGTACACAATTCTGGCAGCATAAATGAACTCTACACCCTTCAATTTGCCTAAAAACAAATTTTTATGCAATTCGTACAATAAGTTTCCGATAAATTAATTATTTTAAAACGAGCTTATTTTAGGGGTTGTATCCAAATTGAAGTTCGGTACTCGAATGTTGACCGAGAGAGCCCCCTTCTTAGTCAAGGAATCTTAAGCGCCACTCACGCAGTCATTGAAGACTGGTAGATTACAGGATAACATAAGAAATTTCAAAATTAGTCACTTCTATCATAGACAGCCTTTTAAACCATCATTTTACCGTTTTTTAAGCATAATTTGAAAACTACTTGGTAGAAAAATGTGAAATTTTGGATTTCCATCAAAGCAAGACTTAATAAATCTAAATCCATCAAAAAAATTGTAGGTTGCAATTCATAATTGTTTCGATTTTTAATTTCATAATTAATAAATCATAGTTTGGGTATTTCACTATTATTGCTACACAAAAAAATTAGGCTATTAGTCGTATAATTTCAGGGGATATGAATACAAATATGAAAATGTAATATAACATTAGAAGCACTAAATTTTGAATGTTTATAATTCATAAAGTTATCTTTCAGATGACTTGAAATTTGGTGCCTAGGCATAGTTTGAACCGAAGATTTGAAATATCTTGTTAAAATTGGGTATTGCCATCAAAAAAAAAATAAGTTGGGTTCGTTTTAATATGTAGATGGACCCCTAAGCAAATTTTATGTACATCATTTAAAATTAGACTTTATTTCCAATCTTCTGGTACAACTTTCTTCTACGATAATTTGTTGAGGAGTTAGTAGGGGTGTTTACTTTTTTTTCCACAAATGTACATGGCGGAGGACGATGTGTTCAGAGCAAGTAACAATATCATTGTCAATTTTAATATTTAGTGTACAATATATATATATATATATATATATATTTGTAAATACTATGAATAATAAGGGCATGAATTCCGGTTTGTATACTTTATTCTTTGTATGAAAAAAGAAATCTCAAAGTTGACAATATTTTCGGGCAAAATAGCATGGTAACTCCACAACCCATAAAATGCCATTACAGAGAAATTACTGTACAAATCAGTCTGGTACATTGAAAACTTTTACTTTTAAAAATTTCCATTTAATTTCATTTTATGTTTAAAAATTAGTAAAAGCTCATAGCTCGAAACAAAATTGTCTAAATTTAAAAACTGTAACTATTCAGCAATTTTGTAGAACATTCCAAGTACTTTAATTTATAAAGCAAAATCAAATCTTTAAAAGATGATGTAATTTCAATTTTTGAGATTCGACAAATTTATAAAAGAAACTAATTTATATGAAAAATCTCAAAGAGGTTATTTCCAATAGCATTTCAATAAATAAAACTTTTTTTTATAAAAAATTAAGACCCTAAATAAAATATTTTTCAGAGCATATAGGAGTCCTTTCTTGTCTATGTATATAAGTATAATCAAATGAAAACATATTTAACAAAAATGAAAAATATCCTATATATATCTATGAATTTCTCAATAGAAAACTTTCAAAAGGGAAAGTCTTTCAAAAGATATTTTTAATCTCGTTCCAAATTACCGACAACAGAAATAGCGACGCTGAAAAAGAAACAAAAAAATTTCATAAATCAGACTTATTTATAAAGAGTCCTGTAGTATGTCCAAATTTTAACATTTTCTAAAAGGAATATGAAATAAATTTAAACTTAATGATATATTTTAAAGATTTTTTTGGGGTGCGTGTGGTTTAATATATTACAAAAAGAAAACAATTCTTGAAAAATCTCAAAAGACCATTATATGTTCATTTTTAAACAACTCTCGAATACATTTGGCATTTTATAAAAAATTAACCTTTTAAAGAAAATATTTTCCTAGATAAACATTTATTCGTTTGTATCTATGTGTATAACTAAACTAAAAAAAAAAAACAAAAAACAGACAGCGTAAAAAGCGAACTAATTAATTATTTCTCATCAATGTGAAACTATTTTTTTTTTAATTCCCATTCACACTTTCGCTACATATATCTTGTTGAAATTTTCAGTCGTTAATAAAATATTTATTATTCATCCAATCAAGCGCAAATAAAATTTTTAGGTAGCTTTCTTCACAAAAAGCTACCTATTGCAGCCGTTCGGAGGAAAGCGATTTCAATAAATTTTGGTATATTTTCATCGATCATGACCCCCAGACCCCGAAACCACCCTCCGTTCAAAATTGATATATATTATATATATATATATATATATATATATATATATATATATCTGACTTATGTCACACTGTAACTCTCGTATTTATGAACCAATTTGGATGTAATTCGGTGTGTACATAGTACATACCAATGTCTCGACCGAGTTCGTTGGCCAGCTTCATCCGCCATTTTGTTTCAAAATGGCGGCCATTTAAAAATTTAAAAAAAATTTAAAATTTAAAATGTGGTACCAAAAAATTGAAAATGGAAAAATATTTTTTTCTTATGTATTTGACCTTTATACAAAGACTCCGTAGCAGTTTTTGTTTCGTCTATATCTTCAAAATGGCTGAGTTATAGCATTTTGAATTTCTAGCGAAGCTGACAATTTGAAACGTCCTGAATTTTGTCACGCGATAAAAGGCGTATTTATGAACCGATTTGGAAGTAACTTCGTTTATACATAGTACAGACCAATGTCTCGACCGAGTTCGTTGGCCAGCTTCATCCGCCATTTTGTTTAAAAATGGCGGCCATTTAAAATTTTAAGAAAAATTTAAATTTGAAATGTGGTACCAAAAAATTGAAAATTGAAAAAAATATTCTTTTTTACGTGTTTGACCTCGATAAAGAGATTCGGGAGCAGTTTTTGTTTCGTCTATATCTTAAAAAATGGCTGAGTTATAGCATTTTGAATTTGTAGCGTGGCTGACATTTTGAAACGCCCTGATTTTTGTCACGCGATAACAGGCGTATTTATGAACCGATTTGAATGTAACTTGGTCTGTACATAGTACATACCAATGTTTCGACCGAGTTTGTTGGCCAGCTTCATTCGCCATCTTGTTTCAAAAGGGTTGCCATTTAAAAAAAAAATGTAATTTAAAATTTAAAATGAGGTATTAAAAAATTGGAAAATGAAAAAGATTTTTTTTATGTGTTTGGCCTTGATACAAAGATTCTGGAGCAGTTTTTGTTTCTGAAAATTTGTTATTTTGTTTATATCTTAAAAAGTGGTTGAACTATAACACTTTGAATTTCTATCATGGCTAACACTTTGAAACGATCTTGTATTTGTCTCGCGATACCACACGTATTCGCCTATTTCGATGGAAGAAGGCATGTGGATAGTATACATCAATATCTCGACCAAGTTCGCTGGCCAGCTTCATCAGCCATCTTGTTTCAAAATGGTGGCCATTAAATTAAAAATATATATATTTAAAGTGAGGTGCAAAAAAATTAGAAATTGAAAAAGGTTTCTTTCTTAAGTATTTGACCTTGATATAAAGATTCAGGAGCATTTTTTGTTTGTTTTTATCTTAAAAAATGGCTCAGATATAGCAGTTTCAATTTCTAACGTGGGTGACATTTTGAAAAATCTGATTTTTCGCCTGCGACAGCACTCGTATGTATCAACCGATTCTGATGTGAGTGAGCATGTGCACAGCAGTTACTAAGGTCTCGACCAAGTTCACTGGTTAGCCTCATCCACGATGTTGTCTTAAAATGGCAGGCACTTTAAGAAATCGCCGAATTTGGCAGCGAAATATAAGTTACTTTAAATAAAAGCAGATTGGATAAAGCTGACTAATTTTGCGAAATTCTCATTCATAATGATTTAGTATTGATAAAAATTAGTATTGAATCTCCTACATTCGGTTTCCACTTAATTGAGCTTCGTGTGTTTGAATAATATAAGTTGGCTTTTTTAAAATAAGAAATATGAAAGCTACCTCTTCCTCCCGGCACTGGCCGGAAGGACTTTTTTAACTTGTAGTGGATGACACTTGATGTTAATCTAGTTTTTTTTCAAATATTAATTCATTAATTAAATTAAATTAATTAATTTTCCATAATCGAGAGAGCCCTCTTCTTGATCAAGGTATTTTAAGACCGAAAGAGCCCTCTTCCCGATCAAGGCGTTTTAAGCACCACTCAAGCGGAAAGTAAAATGGGAGAAAAAAAAAAATTCTCTCATTGACCTAAGTAGGAATTGACTTAAAAAAAATATATATTTTTTATATTACTTACCTATTTTTTTTATTTTCTTATATTGATGACTTTTAAGTTCTGTTTAATTGTTAGTTCCTATCTATAAACACTGTTTTGATGAGGCCTATAGATGTCTATGAAGGTTAGAGTTGCAGTAAAGCTAGAGGTCCACAATACATACGCAACTTCCATGTTGTATAATATTTTAACGGAGCTTCTGATTGTAAAATAGGCAATGAAACATCCTCTTCATATTTTTATTTATTACCAATTTTTCCCAAATATTATTTCAAACAAAGGGGTCCATTATACATGTCTGTGTTATATGCTTTTCTCTAAAAAAATAGTCATTAAAAGTTTTCTATTCATGATTTGTAAATATGTTTACTGTTGTTTTTCAACAAAAAAATTATTTCTACAATTTATCGATAAAAACAGTATTCTGCATTGGTATAATAAAATAGCAAAGTTTTACTTTTATTTCTAAAAATACATTCTTTTAAAATTGTTCACGTTCCAATAAAAATTACTAATTGGTTAGTTCTGTAGAAAACTAAAGGTTCATTTAAGAACATAAGTCTTTATAAGTACATAAAATTCCATTAAAATACATATTTACTCTGGTCTATCAAACTTCATCAGACAGTATTCTCATCAGACAGAACATAAGTCTTTATAAGTACATAAAATTCCATTAAAATACATATTTACTCTGGTCTATCAAACTTCATCAGACAGTATTCTCTCCCCCTTTTTCTTTTTGAATAACGTTTTCACCTTTATCTAAGGCTTCCTTAGTTCAAATGAAGAAAGATTTTATGGTTGTGGCCGAGATTTTCTTTTTTCCCTAGTTTTTCCCTGTTGCTCATTTATGATCTGGCGCCATCTATTGTCGACATTTGCATGGGTTATTTCGTTGACTATTTTTTCTCCATTTTCGTCCTTTAATGCTATGGCCTCTCTGATTAAGGCATTGTGTAAACCGTCGTAGTTAGCTATTTTTTCAATGGATATTGTGTTAATTTTAATCGGGTTTTCTGTGTTGGCTCTTGCTAAGGCTGTTGTTTGGTTAAAATTCTTTAAATCCCGGATGTGCTCTTTCAGTCTTTCTTCAATCTTTCTTTTTGTCATTCCTACGTAAAAAAGTTCTTCGTTTTTGTTATTTTTACAAGAGATTTTGTATATTCCCGCTGTTTGTAGATTATCACATTTGTCTGTATCGTTCCGTATTAGATTAAAGAGGGATGGATTTGGCGTTATCGGTACCTGTTTCCCTAGTTTATAAATTTCTCTTTTTATTTTAAGTGAGATTCCGTTTAAGAAAGGAATGGGGGGTGTAAACTCTTGTTTTTTCTTCTGTGCTGGCTGGATCAATTCAATCTTTTCTGTAACTTTCTGTAATAATTTCTGGATAGTTTTTTTTTATCGAATGCCCTGCTTTGGTTCCTATTTCTTCAATTATTTTTAACTCTTGCTTTAATAATTTTTCGTTCGAACACACGTGAAGTGCTCTGTTTATGTACGTATTCAGTGCTGCAAGTTTATATGTGAGGGGGTGGGGGGGGTATTAGCTGTATTAGTTATTATGTTGAGATTAGTTGTAGATTTACGGTAGATTGTCGTCTGTATTTTATTTTCTTTGTACATTAGTTTCACATCTATGTATGGTTGGGACCAATTTTCTTCCTCTTCTATTGCAGCACTGAATACGTACATAAACAGAGCACTTCACGTGTGTTCGAACGAAAACTTATTAAAGCAAGAGTTAAAAATAATTGAAGAAATAGGAACCAAAGCAGGACATTCAAAAAAAACTATCCAAAAATTAATACAGAAAGCTACAGAAAAGATTGAATTGATCCAGCCAGCACAGAAGAAAAAACAAGAGTTTACAACCCCCCATTCCTTTCTTAAATGGAATCTCACTTAAAATAAAACGAGAAATTAATAAACTAGGGAAACAGGTACCGATAACGCCAAATCCATCCCTCTTTAATCTAATACGGAACGATACAGACAAATGTGATAATCTACAAACAGCCGGAATATGCAAAATCTCTTGTAAAAATAACAAAAACGAAGAAATTTTTTACGTAGGAATGACAAAAAGAAAGATTGAAGAAAGACTGAAAGAGCACATCCGGGATTTAAAGAATTTTAACCAAACAACAGCCTTAGCAAGAGCCAACATAGAAAACTCGATTAAAATTAACACAATAACCATTGAAAAAAACAGCTAACTACGAAGGTTTACACAATGCCTTAATCAGAGAGGCCGTAGAGATTACAGCATTAAAGCACGAGAATGGAGAACAAATAGTCAACGAAATAACCCATGCAAATGTCGACAATAGATGGCGCCAGGTCATAAATGATCAACAGGGAAAAACTAGGGAAAAAAGAAAATCTCGGCCAGAACCATAAAATCTTTTTTCATTTGAACTGAGGATGCCTCAGATAAAGGTGAAAACGTTATTCAAAAAGAAAAAGGGGGAGAGAATACTGTCTGATGAAGTTTGATAGACCAGAGTAAATATGTATTTTAATGGAATTTTATGTACTTATAAAGACTCATGTTCTTAAATGAACCTTTAGTTTTCTACAGAACTAACCAATTAGTAATTTTTATTGGAACGTGAACGATTTTAAAAGAATGTATTTTTAGAAATAAAAGTAAAACTTTGCTATTTTATTATACCAATGCAGAATACTGTTTTTATAGATAAATTGTAGAAAGAATTTTTTTGTTGAAAAACAACAGCAAACGTATTTCAAATGATGAATAAAAAACTTTTTATGACTATTTTTTTAGAGATAAGCATATAACATAGACATGTATAATGGACCCCATTGTTTGAAATAATACCTGGGAAAAATTGGTAATAAATAAAAGTATAGTACAGTACAGGTATTAACCAAAATAAAACTTTCAGGTTTTAATTATATTGAGGGCATCGTCTTCATTTTGAAAGACCTATCCAATGATATGCCACTCAATGGGGTGCGTAATTTTTTTTTCGTCTCTACCGCCATTTTGTATTTTACAGTTGCCATTTAGAATTTATAAAAACAAAACCTAGCCTATAGCCATCGGGTCGTCAAGAAGAATTGATAGAGACCTCATTCATTAAAATTCATCCAGCCGTTGGGATGTTTCGAGGGCATAAAGAAATCCACATACATAGATACGCGTGAAACACATAACCCTTCTTTTCAGTCGGGTAATAAAATAAATATCTGATTCACAAATATATATATATATATATATGAATTTCTCAGTTTGAAACTTTGTAAAATGTAAATTTTTGAAAAAATATTCTTAATCTCTTTTACTTTTCCGATAACAGAAAATGTAATCAAATCGATTATTTTGAAAAGGGTGGAAGTCCACTACTTAAAGTATTTTAGGAGAAATTAATAATGATACGATAAAGAGGATTCAAATAGTGTCGTTTTTCTTATATGTTATTCACTATTAAATCTCAGTAAATATACACATTTTTGTCTTTTTACTTCTTTATATTTAAAATTATCTTTCTTTTTATCACCTTCTGAACTCCAGAGATTATAATGTAAGCGAAAAATCTTTCGATTGTTGCCTCCTTCAAACAAGACATTATTTTCAATGCTGCCATTTCTCGAATTATCCTTAAATATGTTAGTCGATTAGAATCACCTTTTTTCTGCCTTTCGAGTCATTTCATATATGTTTCTAAAAATTCAAAGGTTTTGTTATGTGTTGGACTTGGGTCATTTTTAGAGCATTCTTTTCCATATTCTTCAGTTTCTTTTTCTTTGTTACTGCTCCCAACAATACACTAATCGGAGGTTAGATTTCGCATGCTCTGAAGGGAGGAAAATGAGAGAAACAGGGTATTTGGATAATTGGAAGTTCGGTTTAAAAAAAAAAAAAAAAAGAGAGAGAGAGAGAAATAGGCTTCTCGAATAACTGGAAATTCGGTTTATTTATTTTTTTCTTTCTTTCTTTGAGAGAAACCGGCTGTTCGGATAATTGGAAGCTTGGTAATTTTTTTTGTGAGAAATAGGCTATTTGGATAATTGGAAGTTCAGTTAATTGGAGTTCTGATAATCGGCACTCTACTGTATATGGTTTATAATGAGTTTTTATTTTGAAAAATCCTAATTTTCTTACAATTAAACTTTAATCGTATTTACTAAGTATCTTCTTTAATCTAGTCAGAAAATTTAATAGGTCAATCCATTGTTAAGTTATAAAAATCCAAGAAATTACTATGAATGTGTTTAAGCACCTTCTTTACGTCATAATTTTTTTTTAATTGGAAGTTTCTGGATAGCACGCTTTTTCCGATGGAAAAGTTACGCTTTCGCGACCAAGAAACAGCTTCAAAAAATGTTTTACTGTTACATTTATAAATTCAGCAGTTTTAACAAAGCCCGGCTTGTAAAACTCATATTGAAACTTTTAAAATAAAGTTATATAGACGCTCATTTTTTTTTGTCTCTTGGCTGTTTCTTTCTACTAGCTGAATAGACATGCCAGTTCTTTTTATATTACCTGAACAACCAATTTTTGATGTCAACAATATCTTCTGAAAAAACTTTCTAAATGAAAATTTTTGGAATGTTAGTACAGCTGACTGCTATATCTTCATATTCTGGTGGTAGATATATATTATAATACTTCATTTTCCTTTGTACTAAAGCAAAATCTATATGACATGGCAAAATTTAGTGACATCGGATTAGAAAGTAATGATTTATTTTTAAATCTTTGAGTTTCTGTTACAGCTATTAGAAATCTAACCAATGTGTTATTTTTGTTTTGCCAGACACAACCATCTGAGAATCTGTGCAACTCTTATATACTATTGGCACAAAATTTCAGAGTAATGTTTAATGAATGAGCACACTTCATCAAGGTCTTTCTTCACAATGTCCTCACTGAACGAGTAAAACTTAGCTGTTTCATTTTTTTTTTTAACTTTGGATGCAGAACTCATTAACTCACAGTTGCATATAATAAAATATTTCTTACACTGGAACATTGGGTAAGGGAAGATTCTGCATATAATCAAATGTATATAATTTGCACATCTTCTGTAGTTTGTCTAAGGTTTCTGTAGTTTGGCTAAGGTTTCTGTAGTTTGGCTAAGGTTTCTGTAGTTTGGCTAGTCTCTTCGATCTTCTTTTTTAAAATGGTCTTTACTCTGGTATCATGGATCAAGATTTTGACAACAGCAGTTTTTTTAACAGCTTCAGAAAAACAGGAATCAGCATCGCATTTATCTCTTCGCAGATTGAACTAATGTCAACCTGTGTTCTTTCAAAGGTCAATTTACTGTCATCATCAAAATATTTTCTGGAAAAAGAATCTGTAATTGTATGCTCTGGAATATTTGGTAGGAGATTCTCGAGTCGGAGAAGATTCTGCATATAATCAATGCAAATGCTGTACTTTGCCCATCTTACCTAGTTTGGATAAGGTTTCACGTCGCTTCGATTTTTTTTAATGGTTAATATTCTGGTTTTAAGGATCAAGATGTTTTCCACAGCAGTTCTTTTAACATCTTCAGAAAGACATGACACTTTATTTCCGTATCGGATTTATCTCTTCGCAATTTGAAAAAAACGTCAACCTGTGTTTTTCCAAAGATCAATTTATTGTTATCACTAAAATTATTTCGGTAAAAAGAATGTGTAACTTTATATTCTGGAAAATTGGGTAGCAGAAGATTGTGCATATAATCAATGCAAATGTTGTACTTTGCACATCTTCTCAAGGCAAAGGTTTCGCGTTTCGATACCGTCGAGAAACTATCTAAATTATTAAAAGTTAATCAAATTAGACATTATTTGTACAAATTGTATTGAGACAAGGGAACACCTCGATGAGGAATTATTAGTAATAAAAAAATATGACTTAGTCAATAAAGTGGATGTTTACGATACGACGGGATGAAAGGATTTCATGAAACTAACAGTAAGAGATATAAGTTGCAGTTTAGAAGACAAAAGTTTCAGAGCTGGTTAAGACAATTCGAAAGGGCTCCAAGTTCATAACAAACACAGTAAGAATCACGGAAAAAACGATCCGCACATTGTGTGTTTTAAATGTGACAAACATGGCCACGTGAGCGCAAAATGTACAAATGGAAATAGAATACAAAAGAATATTCAAACGTTAACCCGAAACGTACTCACTAAGTAAGTGCAAAAAAAGGTTACGCGCCGATTTTGCTAAGAGTGGTATCGTTGGAAAGAGCTCATCGTGGGGAGTAAAAAACTCAATGGAGCTATCCGTCTGAAATCAGCCGTTTTCTAGATATCCGACAATTTATATCACGCAATTTGTTTATCTATTACAATGCATTTATGCTGATATAGTTGTCATATTATTAAATTCATAATTTTTGCTGTTAAATAGCTTCCTGTTAACTTAATAATGTTGCTTGTGTTTAAAAATTAAATATGAAAAAAGAAAAAAAAAATGAAAAAATATAAAATTAATGTATTGGGTCATTCGGAAAGTCGTCTCCATTTGGTAAAATCAATAAGTACCGGAAAATTCTACCATTTAATTATTATACATTGATTCTGATATCTAATGTCTAATAATTACCAGGCAGAATTCGGTACGAATTGATTTTCCCAAACGGACATGGCTTTCCGAACGACGCAGTAAATACAAGTCTGCCAAGGGCTACTATTTTTATATTCTATTCGTAGCACTATTTTTGAAAAAATAAATTTGGTCGTACATTTTTCTTGCACATCTTGTCAAAGTACACGTGAAAGATTTTTATTCCAGAAAATGGTACTAGATGAATTAAAAAATAATCCCCAATGTTAACCTTATAAATGTATTGTTTCGTTCGGTGTGTGCGTGTTTGTTGATGTTTCTAGACATTTGTGGTAAGACATTTGTAGTGTTCACTGGTGGTTGTGCCCGTTTTATTTATTGTATAAAGCAAAAAAATATTTTTTTTAATGAGTAATTGCATTAAAAATTCTACCACTTCAGCTTTTGTTTTTTCGTTGGAAAAGTCGGAGTGGTAAGTTTCAGGTCTATTTTTTTTTTCGTTAGGACAGTATATTTGTACGTTTTCTGATTATATAAAATACTGGAAATAATACTCTAATGAAATGATTTGAGATAAGTTATTAGTACCGATTTAGTTTATTTATTTTATTAGACAAAACCATTCTAAAATTCCTGTAAGATTGTACAAATCTTCTTGGGCTGTCTAATGCGGAGCCTTTTGAAGGTATTCTTAGCACCCTTTCGAATATTTCCGTCCAAATTATTTTTTTTTTTAAAGTGATTCAATACAAAGGATGTTTCTTAAAAATCAATAATATTTTCTGTTTCTTTATTAAATGGGAGATTAAGGTTTTTAGTTCCTTCTCCTTCAAAAAATGTTGCGCTAGGTTTCCTATCAGAAGAATGTCATACTAAATTTGATATGATTTTGTCTTCATTAATCGCATTTTTTTTTTTTTTTTTTTTTTTTTTTTTTTTGGCTAAATAAAGCAAAGTTTAATTTAAGCGTTAATTCAACCAGCCAAATTTTACTCTTGATTTCTATCAGTGTTTTTCAAAAGAAATAAAAATGTCTTCATTAATCGCGAAAGCTTAGAATTAAATAAGGGAGGTTTTTCTGTTGAAATATAGTAGTCGGAAAACAGAGTAGTAGCTGCAGCCATAAAGTCGTAAGACCTCGTACCAAGATTTGAAAATATGGTTCATCCGGAGCTCCAACTGCTGGCACGACCCCATAAGTTGGTTGAGCTGAGCACAAAATTTGAACTTTGTACTACTACTACAGTACTGTGTGGCTAATTTATTTAACTCCTTGGGTGCGGATTTACTTCAGAGCTGCCACTGGCATTTTTTCTTTTTAAATTACATCTCCCACCACTATCTCTAAGCAAAAATCTTTTATAAATACTTTGATAACATATGCAACAGGAAATGTACTATTTTTACTTTCTTCTATCTTCAATAGAAGAAAGTATTGTAATCGAAATTTTTTTCGACTTCCGGTTTTCGACGGATTTGCATGTTTTAGGGGTCAGAGATTCCAAAAAACATGTTTATAGAAAATGTCTGTCTGTCTGTGTGTCCGTCTGTCCGTCTGTCCGTCCGTCCGTCCGTCTGTCCGTCTGTCCGTCTGTTTGTCGCCATTGTACCATCAAAAAGTGTATGAAGTTATGTATAGAATTAAACCAAAATTTTATTATAAGTTTTTGGCTATGGCAAGCAGGTCCTCCCGGAATTTGGAAAACATTCGCCGGTAGGGGGCGCTGATATAACAATTTTTGTGCGATTTTGAATATTGTACCATCCAAAAGTGTATGGAGTTATGCATAGAATTGAACCAAATTTTTAGTTTAAGTTTTTGGATATGACAAGCAGGTCCTCCCTGAATTTGGAAAAAATTCGCCGGTAGGGGGCGCTGTAATAGCGATTTTTGTGCGATTTTGAATATTGTACCGTCCAAAAGTGTATGACGTTATGCATAGAATTAAACCAAATTTTTATTTTAAGTTTTTGGCTATGGAAAGCAGGTCCTCCCTGAATTTGGAAAAAAATCGCCGGTAGTGGGCGCTGTAATAGCGATTTTTGTGCGATTTTGAATATTGTACCGTCCAAAAGTGTATGAAGTTATGCATAGAATTAAACCAAATTTTTATTTTAAGTTTTTGGATATGGCAAGCAGGTCCTCCATGAATTTGCAAAAAATATGCCGTTAGGGGGCGCTGTAATAGCGATTTTTGTGCGATTTTGAATATTGCACCATCGAAAAGTGTATGAAGTTATGCATAGAATTGAACCAAAAAAAATTTTAAGTTCTTGGCTATGGCAAGGAGGTCCTCCCTTAATTTGTAAAAAAATCGCTCGTAGAGGGCGCTGTAATAGCGATTTTTGTACAATTTTTGTGCCATTTTGAATATTGTACCGCCGAAAAGTGTATGAAGTTATGCATAGAATTGAACCAAATTTTATGTGTTTATTTTTGGTCATGTCACGAAGGTCCTCCCTGAATTTGGAAAAATTCTGCCGGAAGGGGGCACTATAATTGCGATGTCTGTACCATTTTCATTATTGTACCATCGAAAAGTGTATGAAGTTATCCATATAATTGAACCAAATTTTTTGTGCATGTTTCTGGCTATGGCAAACAAGTCCTGCCTGAACTTGAAGCAATTCCGAAAGAAGGGGGCGCTATAATTCCGATCTCTGTGCCATTTTCATTATTGTACCATCGGACAGCGTATAAAATTATGCATACAATTGAACCAAAATGTTTGTGCTTGCTTTTGGCTTTGGCCAACAGGTTCTCCTTGAATTTGGAAATATTGCTCGGTAAAGGGGCTCCGTGCTAGCGATTTTTGTATACTTTTCTTGATTTTTCGTAGTTCTATTGTGCATCGGCGGCTCATGCAGCGGCGGGAACTCGCTTCCTGCTATGCCGGCTATTCGCAAACAGCTGATAACGACAGAATAAGGAAAAATTAATAATTTTAACAAATATCATGATATAGATTAACTCGTTTTTAGTCCGTTTAATTGACTTGAGCAGAAATTTAAGATGAAAATCAAAGTTGGTATAGTATTGAACTAATAATATTGAAGTATTAACATGTGTAACTAGGTTTTGAAATATTAAGATGTATAAGATAGAAGAAAGTTTTGGGATTGGCACATCCAACTAGTTTCTCTTTAAATCAAAGCCCTTGAATATATTCAAGGGCTTTGCTTTAAATATTGGTATGAATAAAATATAAAAATAGGCGCCAGTGGCTAAATGCATGACGAGTCTCAATCATCAAATGTGCCCAAGGGGTTAAGGGACTTTTATAAAAATAGTATACATTTTTTCGATTGTTGTCATTTTTTAAATTTAATTTGTCATTAAATAATACAAATACAGTAAAACCCCGCTAATCCAAACCCATTAATTCGAAACTCCGGTTAATCCGAACCGATTTTATTTTCGAACTGATTCATTTCGACTTTATTTCCGTTCTGGAACTGAAGTATGCCGGATTACGAAATTTTCAGGAATACAGGATGAATGTCTGAAAAAACGTGTAGAAGTTAGAATTAAACAAAAATGTGCAATAAAGCATGTTGTTTATTCTGTAAACAGCTTGGATAGAATAAAAAATATTCGATAATGTAAAAGTACAATATATATACACTAATATAAAATGAAAACCTGCATTATAGGCCTACACGTAGAAGCCATCTTAAAAAAATCTCGAATATCAGTTTGTTTGCCAGCCTTTTTAAAATTATTTTCTAAAATGCAAAAAGTATTTAATTCAGATGATAAAAATTTATTTTCCCTTTCAGCAGTTTGATTTCGCAAGTTATCTACGTAAATGTTTTTTTCTGTCCCCTCGTGGATGTGGTGACTGAGTTATTTATAGATTCTAGATTTTGAACCATTTTTAACGGGTTGTTGCGTAATCCCACATTCTGAAATTCCATTCGATTATTTGAAACATCAGGAGAGATTAAACAAGGAATACTACTTTTTCCGAAATTCGTGCCGGATTAACCAGCATTCCGGAGCTTAGGATGCCAGATAAGAGGATGTTTACTGTACTGCTGAGTAGTTATAATTTACATTTTTTTAGCAAGTATGTTTTTGTTTTCTACTTTTATCGGAATTTCGGGTAATCCGAATTTTTAGTTATCCGAACAGGTTCCGGTCCCAATTAGTTCGGATTAGCGGGGTTCTACTGAATTTCTAATTAAAAATAGTTGTAGATATGTGGACACAAACAATTTCGATGCATTCGCATCACTGCTATAATAAGATAAGATTGTTACATGTTTCTATTCATGTGAATTATGATGCTGTTCATTGTCTCTTATCAACTGAAGAGAGTACCTGCTTATTGAAATGTTGGGCAAGCAATGTTCTAATGTATTTTAAAAACTTCGAGAACTATAATTTTTAAAGTCAAATATTCATTAATTTGCACTTTAGACACCGCTTCTTAAATACTTAGACCTTAGAAAGACACAAAATGGCGGCTATCTAAGGCGGATTTTTCTAAGCATTAGTACTGTCCCCTAAATATCGACACGAGTATTTTCTAAAAGTTATTTTTTTTGTCTTATTTAATCTCATAAAAATAAAGCGGACAAATATAGCGGAAAGTAATTTTGGTAATTTAATTCAAGTGATCATACAAGAGCTGAAATAAATGCTCCTACGTCAGCCGCAATTTTCATGTCAGTGCTCAGGCCTAGTATTAACCAGAGGTAATTTGGAAAATAAAGGGTTAAATGATTTCTTAATATCTAGTAATTCCTTTCTGCTTAAATTAACTGCTGTTACTGCGTAATATTTTTAATAGAAAATTTACATATACATTTCTAAACGTTTTTAAATACATCAGTAGTACATGTAAATATAGATTTTCACGTCTATATTATATTTTAATAATAATTCCGAAATAGGATCTGATAGAAAAACACGCATATATGAAAAGATTCATATCATACAATATTAAGCAATGAAAAGAAGCTTTCGGTCGAAAAATAAAATGATATTTGAGGTCGAAATATTTTTTACGGTTGATTTATTTCATAAAGATTTATCAGCAAGACTTCATCACATTTTTTTTTAAATAAATAAAATCGATCTTTCGTTTCTAGAATGGTATGTGAACTGCTGGAACAGATTCTGAAAAAAAAATGTTTTATCAGAACATCCTTTATAAACGAATACATTTTTTTTTTTTTTTTTTTTTTTTTTTTTTTTGCAAGATAATTTTTTGTAAGATAAAATTCTTTATATATTTCAATTCGAAATTTAACCAATGGTATTAAGAATTAATGAAGATCAATGATAATAAAGTAAATGAAGAAACTAATCAATCTTCATTCTGTCTTTAATGTATTAGTTTACATTTAAATTGCCAATTTCATTAAAACATTAACAGTAAAAATATTTTTCTATTTGACACATTCATAAAGTTACGCAAATAATGAATTTAAGACATAGTTTGTTTTTTGCTTTGGAGACACGAAAAAAAGCTATATAATTGAAATTTTCAATAAATATGCACCTGTTATATAACACTGATTGAAACATTCAGAAATGTTTTAAGCAATAGTTACACACCTGAAACTTAACTACAGTCAAACTTCCATTTAACGAAGTCTCATCGTTGCTCTTAAACACTTCGTTATAAAGAAAATTCGTTGAATAGAAATAAACTCCAATTCATTCCTTAAAGAGCAATCTCAGAAATTTGTATTATAAAATACACTGAATAAAATAAAAAATACTCATAAAATGGAAATATTGGAAAAATGTGTTTTAATTCGGGTAGTAACTTTTCTTACCCGACTGCCAAGAAGGGTTATGTGTTTCACTCATATCTGGGTATGGGGATTTCTTTATACCCTCGAAACACCCTAACGCTTGGATGAAATTTAATGAATGAGGTCTCTATCGATTCGTCTTAACCGTCCGATGGTTATAGGCTAAATTTTGTTTTTATGAATTCAAAATGGCGGCCGCAAAATACAAAATGGCGGTAGACACGAAATTTCTTTTTACGTACCCTATTGAGTGGTATATCATTGGAAAGGTCTTTCAAAATGAAAACGATGTTTCATTGCCTATTTTACAGTCAGAAGCTCCGTTTAAATACTACACAACCTGGAATTTGATTAGGCAGGATCTCTAGCTTTACGTAAACTCTAACCATCATAGACATCTATAAGCCTCACCAAAACAGCGTTTATAGATAGAAACTATCAATTAAACACAACTCAAAAGTCACCAATACAAGTAAATAAAAAAATAGGTAAGTAATATAAAAAATAGTTTAACATTGATGAGAAATGATTAATTAGTTCGCTTTTTACTCAGTCGGGATTTTTGAATTTTTAAACTTAATTTTTACTTGTTATGCAATGTAGGCAATCAGAAAATTTTAATTAGAATAATGTCTAAAAGACACATAATAAAGGGAAGTAAACAGAAACTGAAGCGTAGCGTACCTTTTCTCTTCTTTCGTAGTATTCAAATCCTTAACTTAAAAAAAGCCTGTACTATTATTTTTTACAGGTTTCTTATAAAAAATACACTGTTCATAAAACTTTCTGCACTTTAGTAAGTATCAGAACAAGTCATCTGTAACAATTTCTTGAAACTGGAATCTCTTTCTTATTGTATCAAAAGCTTTTAGCATTTCTTCTTTTGAATGCAAATGATTAAATAAATAAATAATTTCATTTTCATACAATCCACTGAAATAAATTCATGCATACATCGTCACAGCAACCTTTCCGTTACAGTGCTAAACACGCACGAAAGTGGAATAATCATCGTTATATAGAATATATTTTTCGTAATATGGAGATTAATTTACATGTTAATGGTATTCAAAGTCAAGGCTGAATAGAGAATTTCATTAAGTAGAAAACTTCGCTAAATAGGGACGCTAAATAGTTCCAGTGTAATTATATCGCCCACTCTTTACAAATATTCAAAGCTAACAGGGGATTCAAAGAGTCATCTCTTGACTTGAAACTGGAACTAATAGTACTAGAATAATAATCGTATTTGATATATTCATGTATTATAAAGGCTTGCAACATAACACTATGTATAATTTAAATAACCAGTTAAGCGTGATAAAATACACATTGTTAAATGATGTACTACGTTAAAATAACTCTCAAAAAATTACACTAATAATTAGAATTAAATTAAAAAAATAAAAAAACCCGACTGCGTAAAAAGCGAACTAATTAATTATTTCTCATCAATGTGAAACTATGTTTTATATCAATTACCTACTTTTTTATTTACTTGTATCGATGACTTTTAAGTTGTGTTTAATTGTTAGTTCCTATCTATAAAAACTATTTTGATGAGGCCTATAGATGTGTATGAAGGTTAGAGTTGCAGTAAAGCTAGAGATCTTACCGCCGCGGCCGCCTTTTACGGCCGCCATTTTGAATTTATAAAAAACAAAACTTACTCTATAACCATCGAACGGTTAAAACGAATCGATAGAGACATCATTCATTAAAATCCATCCAGCCGTTGGATGTTTCGAGGGTATAAAGAAATCCAATTACAGAGATACGCGTGAAACACATAACCCTTCTTGGCAGACGGTAAAATATATAAATCAACGGTTTCGACCATCTTCTTGGGACATCATCAGCAACTAAAGTAAAAAATAATATCATTATTAAGAAACTTTGAGTTATGAAACTTTAAAAATGCATGACTTATGCCACTTTTCTGCTCGTAAAAGACGTACATTTCATTGGCCAAGCCCCATACTGATTTTGAAAATTCAACAGCACCATTCATTTGTGCTACGTTTGTGCTGGTTTGTGCCGCAAAAATTTTCCTTTGTGCCACTTCCGTTCTCACGTTATAACGAATTTTTATAATTCAAGGTCAAATAAAGAAAATCACTTATGAAAATCGTAAATAACTACATGTCACGAAATGAAATCCGTAAATCTTTAGTCCCATGTAAATGTCGGTTTGTGCCGCAAAAAGTTTCGTTTGTGCATTCTGGTTCCCTCGATATAACGAATTTTCCACTATTTCAACACAAGACAAACATTTCAGTGGCCGCGCCCCATCAACGAAATCTAAATTGTATTACGGCATTCGTTTGTGCTGGTTTTTACCGCAAAGTTCCATTTGTGCCACTTCCATTCCGTCGTTATAACGAATTTTTATAATTCAAGGACACGTAAAGGAAATCCCTAAAATCATATATAAATGAGTGTCACGAAATAAAATACGTAAATCTTTAGTCCCTAATAAATTTCGGTTTGAGACGCAGAAAGTTTCGTTTGTGCCATTCTGGTTTTTCGATATAACGAATTTTCCACTATTTCAACACAGAACGACCATTTCACTGGTCCCGCCCATCAATAAATCTAAATTGTATTACTGTATTCGTTTGTGCTGGTTTGTCTCACTTCCATTCTCTCGTTATAACGAATTTTTTTAATTCAAGGTCACGTAAAGGAAACCCTTTATGCAAATCGTAAATAAATGCGTGTCACGAAATAAAATACGTAATCCTTAAGCGCTATGTAAATGTCGGTTTGTGCCGAAAAAAGTTTCGTTTGTGCCATTCTGGTTCCGTCGATATAATGAATTTCCCACTATTTCGACACAGGTCGGATATTTCAGTGGCCCCGCCCCATCAACGAAATCTAAATTGTAGTACGGCATTCGTTTGTGCTACGTTTGTGCTGGTTTGTGCCGCAAAATGTTTCGTTTCTGCCATTTCCATTCTCTCGTGATAACGAATTTTTTTAATTCAAGGGCAAATATAGAAAATCGCCTATGAAAAAATGCATGGCACGAAATGTAATACGTAAATCTGTAGCCCCTTGAAAATGTCGGTTTGTGCCGCAAAAGTTCCGTTTGTGCCATTTTGGTTCCCTCAATATAACGAATTTTCCACTATTTCAACACCGGGCGACCATTTCAGTGATCCCGCCAGATCAACGAAATCTAAATTGTATTACGGTTTTCGTTTGCGATACGTTTGTGCTGGTTTTTGCCGCATACTTCCCTTTTGTGCATCGTGAGCATTGCATTTCGCTGAGTCTACAAATAATGTCGCAATGAATGAAGTCACATGGTGACTTTCAGGTAACCGAAACTCTACTGTGAAGTTACCATTGCGCTCCTTTGTGAAAAGTCACCAGATTATTTCATTTTCCGTCACTTGGTGACTCGTTACAAAATAGCTATCATGATGATTTTACAATGGGATCTCCAAAGGACATTCACATGGGGTCACAAGGTGACTTCATTGTAAATTCAGCTGTGACTCGTCACAAAGCAGCAGTCATGGTGACTTCTCGGTGGAGTGATCAAATGAGATTAAGAATGAAAGATATCACATTTCAACTTAAAAAATATATTACAATTCATCAGAAATACAAGTAAAAATTACATAAATTCATTTAATACAATTAAAAGCAAACGTTTCGAGCTAAATTTTAGCCCCTGATCAGTGCAATAAATAAAATTCAAATGACAGAAAATTATATATCATGTTTACAGTTAAAAATTACAAGCAGTTAAAATTAAATAAAGTATAAAAATTTTCAAAGCAATGCTGAGTATTCAGGAGGAAGTGCACATGATTCATTTATCGGCGACGTTTGCTTACGAGTGAACACACCTTCCAGAAAAACTCTACTTTTAGTATTATTGCAACCGGATCTGATAACTCTCATATTTGCGAAATCTGGGATATGGTCGGTATCTAAATAATGCTGTACATATAACAGAACAAACGTAGCACAAACAAATGCAGTAATAAAATTTTGATTTCATTGATGGGGCGGGGCTGTCGTTTCACTGGTCACGCCCCATTGTGTTCGTTACAACGAGAGAACGGAAGTGGCACAAACGAAAATTTTTGCGGCACAAACAAGCACAAACGTAGCACAAACGAATGGTGCTGTTGAATTTTCAAAATCAGTATGGGGCGGGCCAGTGAAATTTACGTGAAAATTCGTTATATCGAGGGAATCAAAATGGCACAAACAAAACTTGTTATATTGCGGCACAAACCGACCTTTACATGGGACTAAAGATTTACGTATTTCGTTTCGTGACACGCATTTATTTACGATTTTCATAAAGGATTTGCTTTATTTGATCTTGAATTATAAAAATTCGTTATAACGAGCGAACGGAAGTGGCACAAACGAAGCTTTTTGCGGCACTAACCATCGCAAATGTAGAACAAACGAATGAAGGAATACAATTAAGATTTCGTTAATGGGACGGAGTCACTGAAATGGTCGTTCTGTGTTGAAATAGTGGAAAATTCGTTATATCGAGGGAACCATAATGGCACAAACGAAAGTTTTTGCGGCACAAACCGACATTTACATGGGACTAACGATTTACGTATTTCATTTCGTGACGTCTATTTATTTACAATTTTCATAAGTGATTTTCTTTATTTGACCTTGAATTATAAAAATTCCTTATAACGAGCAAACGGAATTGGCAAAACCGAAACTTTTTGCGGCACAAACAAGCACAAACGAATGCCGTTATACAATTTCGATTTCGTTGACGTGCTGTCCAACTGAAATGGTCACCCTGTGTTGAAATATTGAAAAATTCGTTATATCGAGGGAACCAGAACGGCACAAACGAAATTTTTGCGCAGAAACCGACATTTGGATAGCGCTAAAGATTTCCGTATTTCATTTCGTGCCATGCAGTTTTTCATGGGCGACTTTCCATATGTGCCCATGAAAATTCGTTATAACGAGAGAATGGAAGTAGCATAAACGAAAATTTTTGCGGTACAAACCAAGACAAACGTAGCACAAACGAATATCGTAATACAATTTAGATTTCGTAATGCAGAGGAGCCACTGAAATTGTGGAACAGTGTTGAAATACTGGAAAATTCGTTATATCGAGGGAACCAGAATGGCACAAACGAAACTTTTTTTGGCACAAAATGACATTTACATGGGACTAAAGATTTACGTATTTCATTTCGTGGCATGTAGTTATTTATGATTTATATAAGTGATTTCCTTTATTTGACCTTGAATTATAAAAATTCGTTATAACGAGAGAACAGAAGTGACACAAACGAAGCTTTTTACGGCAATAACCAGCACAAACGAATGCCGTAATACAATTTAGATTTCGTTGATGGGGCGGGGCCGCTGAAATGGTCGTTCTGTGTTGAAATACTGGAAAATTCGTTATATCGAGGGAACCAGAACGGCACAAACGAAACTTTTTGCGGCACAAACCGACATTTACATAGGACTAAAGATTTACGTATTTCATTTCGTGACATGTATTTATTTACAATTTTCATAAGTGATTTTCTTTATTTGAACTTGAATTAAAAAAATTCGTTATAACGAGATAACGGAAGTGGCACAAACGAAAGCAGTAATAAAATTTTGATTTCATTGATGGGGCGGGGCTGTCGTTTCACTGACCCAGCCACATTGTGTTCGTTATAACGATAGAACGGAAGTGGCACAAACGAAAATTTTTGCTGCACAAACCAGCACAAACGTAGCACAATCGAATGGTGCAGTTTAATTTTCAAAATCAGTATGGGGCGAGGCCAGTGAAATGTACGTCTCTGAAAACAAATGAGTTCGGCTTGGCTTTGAGGGGTCATATGCCAAGTGCTTAAAGTATTCGAAGATCTTATTGCATGTGTATCTGCGCTTTGAAAAAAATCGTACAAGTATTACGATTTAGTTAACATTTATTAAGTTTCAGATTGGCTAAAATAACATATGTTTTATTTTGTCAGGATTTTAGACTTTCTTTTATGATTTCTTTTAAGAAAAATTATGTTATTTTTATAAGTTTTTGTGTTACTTCAACGATTGAATGTACGTTTCTCCAGTTCAAAAGTTGTACTTTAACCCACTTTCAAATATCCGATCGAGATTGCATTTTACATACTAGTGCAAATACGATAACAATCTAATATTATTATGATTTTCGGTGTTTACAATTTATACTTATTTTACAGGATAACACAAAAAATTGCGGATAGATTACCGCCAAGAAATTTAAGAAAAATTTTTGGATTAGATAATACAAGACTACGATTGTTGGGTTTCTTTAACTTTCATGAATGTTTTAGCACTGAATCCGAAAATTACCTTAATTTTTAACCATCATTTTAGGATATTTCGCAAATCATAAAATGTCAAATTTAAAGAACAACAAAATCGGATACTATAAAGTAGGGGAGATGGTTGTGTTTTTTAACTTTTGATAATTGATTTTTACGTACTTTTTAGCACTGAATCTGAAAACAATCTGTATTTTTAACCATCACGTTAGAATTTTTTTGCAAATCGTAAATGTGCAAGTTAAAATATAACGAAAATATCATACTATAAAACATATGTAAAACTTTTTTTATTTTATTTTATTTTATTTTATTCAATAATTTATTCGATCTTTTTGCTTATCCTGGGATTCTTACAGATAAACAGCTGAGTGGTCCGATGAGATGGGGAAGGAGATTCAATTTTAACTTTGAACTTTTTAACTTTGAAATTTGCAATTTGCGGAAAATCCTGATGTGATGGTTAAAAATGGTCAATTTAGGATTCAGCGGTACAGAATACATAAGAATCAATTATCAAAAGCTAAAAAACATAACATAACCCAACTTTTGAAGGCTAGTACAATCTTATAATATTTTTAATTACGCATCATTTTGTAAAGAATTGAGGCTGTTAATTTAGCATCATTTTATTTAACAAAAATTCTGTTTTTTTTTTTTTTTCTTTCTTCTTAAATGTTTATTACAAATTGTATATTTTACATTAATATGTCAGAATGATTAAAGATTCCAAATTTATATTGCAATTTAAATTTTACTCTCAACCATTTTTTTAATATATCTGAGGAAATTATATTTCGATGCAGCAAAAATATGCTCCAACTTTAAACAGCTATTACTCTGTCAATTTTAATCGTAGAATAACGGGACTTTTTTTTTGTATTACTTGCCAGTGTAAAAGGAACATTTTACAAAATATAACTTATAGGACCGGGGGACCGTATAAAAATTTAAATTTCGTAATTTTTTAAGAAATGTTTTTATTGACCCAAATCGCTTTTAAAATATTTCTTTACCTTATTTAAAACATTTTTGTAATTGGAACTATTTGTCAATGACTAACGGTTTAGGAATAGCCATTGGACACCGTTGAGACCGGACACCCTGTATATAGGGTAGATATAAACTTTTATTAAGTCTACATATAACCGACGATTTTATTTCTTAATTTATATAGAATTCTGTATTAATTAAAACACAAACCTATAGGTCATAAATGGTGCATTTAAACTCTGACAAAGAACTATATCATGAAAAAATATCATTAATGGGATTTATTGGGCAAAGTAACGAGTTCATTAATTAAATAAACGCCCGGAACATCCTAACTTTTATTACTGGATTAGAATAAGCTTTAGGATGAAATAAAACAAGTTGACTGACTATCTATAATATCTATTTCTGAAGCTTTTTTAAATTGATATCGCGAATATCGAGTTTTCAAAAAAATATTTTTTTTCTTTTTCCATAGATTGAGAGTTGCAATTTCTTCTTAATAAGTTACAAAGATATACACTAAACTTATCAAAATATTTCATCATTGTTATTTTCAATTTTCTTTCTCTTTTTTCATTTGTATAACAATCGTTCAGTGCATTCGAACAGAAACTTAATATGATAATTGTATTAGGCGAAAAGATAATATATAAAAGGCACTATAGAGCAACTGGACCAATTACTGGCTAGTTTTGTATCATAAAATAAAACACCTATTGTTAAATTTAAATACAGAGAAATGTATAAATATTTCCGGTGACTGTTAGATATTTCACGAATAAAATTATTTAAGTTGATTCAACCATAATTTTATAAGTCAAATTTCGTGGTTGTTGAATGTACATCATTGAATCCCATTGCGTATCTCAATATGTAACTATCTGCAACTGTGTAAGAAAATAAACAAATAATCTCATTATATGCAACAGGTGGATCATTATTTTACTTGTTTCAGAGATATAATAGCATATATTAAGAACTTTGTAGATTTGTTTATTAAACAATGCAGCATAAATCTAAGAAAACACACAGCTGTTTTCAATTTGTATTAGTTGGAGCATCTAAATTTCTGGAATATTTGAAAAGCTTCACTATGTATTTCAATGTTAGAACAGTCTGTTTTTTTTCTATAAAATCATGTACTTTTCTGGTGACTTATTTCAAATGTGTGAGAAAGATTATTTGCCCAATAAAAAAATAACAAGTCAAGTGGCAATTATTTGTGAAAATACATGTAGTCTATCTTTTTTTTAGATTTTATCTTCTGATATATGTTGTGTTGTTTGAATGCCCACTCTATAGATTCACCTAAAGTTATAAGCTCGCACATTATCCGGGTTGTGTTGATAATTTTGTCATTTAAATGTAATTAATTTTTTTAAAGATTAGAACAAAGTCAAAATCAAACTTTTAACACCTTAACCGGTTTACCCATACACCGTACGTGCAAGAAAAGTTTACTTGTTTCGTCACTAACAGCTTTTTGACACCACTAATATTAAACTACAATATTCGCTTTGTTTAATGACAGTCGGTTATATAAGGAGAATATTTTAGTACGATAAAATTAATGTATGGTCCTCATTTTTAGTTTAATGTGTTAAAAAAAAAACGTCTTACAGGTTTAGATGTCTTGTGTGCTTATTTGTTTAAAATTTTTACGATGCAAGAATTTTATAGTTTATATTTTACAAGGTTTAAAATTAAATCCTCAAATTCGAAGATATAAATGAAACGTAAGAAACCTTTTTAGAAATCAATAAGGCAATCGGATGCGTTCAATTATTCAGTATAATGAGTTTCCCAACTATGGTATGGTGACTAGTAAAATAAATATAAGGTAAACATGTTAAAAAATTAAAATTTAGAATTCGAGTTTCAGAATTCAAATCAAGACCAGATATTTTTAAAACATTAGAATTTTTATTGAAAATAGTTTTTAAATGGAAGAGGAAATAGGTTCACAGAGTTGAAATATATTTTCTGAAGTATTTTCTTGGAGATATCTTTAATTCAGATGTGACAATAACATCAGATATACAATTAAGATTTTCATATATAGCTCAGTGGTTAGAGGGTTGAATTCGGAATTAATTAGGGAAAGCTGGAAATTGTTTTAAACCCTCCAGTTTAGGTTTAGAATGAATATAATAAGTCTTCCCCCTCGTATTAGGTGAGCGTTAGGTAATATGTATATATTTATAGTAAAAAACCACGTTTTTTTTTAATACCATAATAATATAAAAAAATAACTAACTCTATCAAACACATTGTCAATACAAATGTTGTAGAGCTTACAAGTCCGAGTAAAACGAGTACCTACACTTAATATTTTTGTTGAACCTTAAGGTCACAATTCTATTTCAAAGTTTTAGCCCAGTGGCCAGGGTGTTGAACTCAGAATTAATTAGGGGGAAACTGGAAATTTTTTTAATCCCTTTTTCTCTCATACTAGGTTACGTTAGAAAATATGTACATGCTTATAGTCGGAAAACAGGTTTTCTTTTTTAATTAGCTTAACCATATCTCAAAGCAACTAACTCTATCCAGAACATTATCAACACAAATGTTGTAGAGGTTAACATTCTGAATAAATTGAGTACCCACATTAATATTTTTGCTGAAAATAAAGGTCGCAATTCTAGTTAAAAATGTTACCTTAATCGATAATCAAGAACTTGAAGCCAGAAGAGACCAAGTTATCTGTCTGCCCTGCTTCCAATTATTATGCACACTGCTGGCCATCCAAAATGCAACACCATATCAACCAAACAGCATGCAATTTACACGATGAATACACCTCCGGAGGATATGCAAATGATAACAATTTTAGAACTAGCGCACATCGCGGGCGACTGCAGCGCCTCTTACAATTTGTATATAAAGGGAAGTAAGATTGTCGTTTGGAAGAACGTGCGATACTTTTCTCGTGCGATTTTTTGTGTGTACAGATTCAGTATGCCTCCTAGAAAAAAACGAGCGACATTCGAGCACGTTTCTGATTTCCACCGCGGAAGAATCGTTACATACAGAGATTGCGGATTATCCTTGCGAGAATTCGGTCATCGTATAGGACGTAACCAAGCAACAGTCATGAGAATATAAAATCGGAGGAGGCAGGAGGCAACGGTAGACCAACAGAAGCGATTGCAACCGACTTGTCATACCACACCACGGGAAGACAGGCATATTCTGTGCATTTCACTGATGGAACGCACTGTCACATCCGCAACAATAACTCAACTAATTCCGTCTCTAACACAACATTCTGTGTCCGCACGAAAAGTTCGACGTCATTTTCAGTATAGTGGAATGTCCGCTAAGCGTCCATTACTTTGCACACCTTTGACATTAAACCACGGGCGTTTTCGTTTACAATGGTGCATCGAACGGTAGAGATGGACATCCGAATGGCATAACATTGTATTTTCGGATGAAACACGCTTCTTCCTAGAGTATCACGATGGTCAAATTAGGGTTTGTTGACAATGTGGGGAGAGGGTATTCAACTACTGCATTATGCATCGTCACACTTCTCCTGCACTCGGTGTTATGGTCTGGGGTGGTATTGGATTCGACTCCCGCATCCCTTAGTACGCATTAATGGTACACTTAGCAGCCAGCGCTATTTCTCTGGCTTCGCAGTCTGTTATCGTCCCTTACCTTCAGTCCTTGTCTGTGACCACGTTCCAACAGGACAATGCGAGACCACATGTTGCACGCAATGTTCAAGCTTTCTTCTTTGCTAATTATATTCCATGGTTACCCTGTCCAGCCTGTTCTCCAGATCTATTACCCATCGAGCATGTCTGATCAATGGTTGGAGAACGCCTAACCAGGAATGCCGCACCCGCGAGTATATCAGAACAACCTTTGCTACCTATGGAGGCAGCGTGGGATGTCATTCTCCAACAAGTCATCCAAAGCATCTTCCATTTTATGCCGCGGCATGTAGCAGCGGTTACTGTCAGACGTGGAGGTAACAGTTCTTATTGATTTACCCGTGTACCTCCTTTCAAAGAAGGTTGTCTTTGGAATCAATTAAAACTGATACTATGTGCAATCTCTAAAATAAATTTGAATTTGATATCTCTTGTCTTTCTTGGTGTTGCATTTTGGATGGCCAGCAGTGTACATGATTTTTAAGTTGTTGATACCTTCACGACTTTTTGTAATTATGTTAGGGCTTTATGTTGTATATTTTGAGAATTATAATTTAGTAGTTATCGAGAAAAATGTACATGAATGACAGCTCTTTTACAAGTCATTTCGCAACTGATACCGCCAACCTCAAACCATAGTTTTAAAAGAAAGATTTTCTTTTCATTTTCGTAAAGACTATAAGACTTTTTTTCAATATTCCAAAGATTTTTATCTTTTATGAATTTGATTTAAGATGCTCGTTTACTGGTCGAAAATTATTTTTATTAAAACCATTTTAGTGCTTTTCATAAAATATCGAAGTTTAAAATCGTGCTATTGATTGACTTTGAATTTCTCTAGCGACAAGAATCCTGCACCCTCATTTGTTTGCCCCCCCCCCCCCACCACCAATCCTCGTATTTTATTTTCGACCTCCTTAACACTAGAACGTCCGTAAATTTTACCCAATCTTAATAAAAAACATTTTAACACCAGAATTTTTATTTAAAACAATTCCATTTATTTATTCAATCGAGTTTGCTCCAGTTGCAATTTAATTAATTTTACGAAACAAATTCTGGTTCGAATCGACATTTTGTCATTTTATTGGTGTCGAATAGACTCCAGCTGGACGTTCTAGCGTTAAATGTAATGCATACGCTCTGTTATTTGCTTTATATATGTCATATTAAATACTATGAATATATTCAAATGTAATATCGGAGATAATAAACAATATTTCCCATCATTTACGAATCATTTTTGAAATATGATAAAAGTCATGAAATAATGCACTTTTTTAAGTTATTAATTTCTTTGTAGCGACAAGATATCACCTATCTAGGAAGTGAAAACTTAGTACATTCGTTTTTTACCTATGTTGAACGGATTAAAACAATTCATGGTTTCCCTCTAATTAATTCCGAATTTCGGCCTTCTTTCTATCCCCCTACCACTCGGCTTATAGCCCGTAATCAAGAGGTTAAACCATAATTTTTAAAATATCCAAAATAAACACCTAAAATAATTACAAAAACATCGTAAAAGTCTTTTTGAATAAAAAAAAAATATGCATGTATATAAAAATTAGAATCAGGGTGGACTGATAACATCGTCTGCTATGGCTTCAAGCTCTTGATTAGCGATTTAGGCAAAACTTTGAAATAGAATTGTGAGCTTAATGTTAAACAAAAATATTAACTGTGAGTACAAATTTTATTTAGCATTTTAAGATCTACAACATTTGGATTGACAATGTTTTTGATTCTTTTTTTTTTGAGATATTGTTATGGTAATTAATAAAAACTTGTTTTTCGACTCAAAATCTGTACATATTTTCTAACGCTCACCCAGTAAGAGGGGGAAACTTAGTACATTCATTCTAGTCCTAAACTAAAGGGATTAAAACAATTTTTAGCTTTCCGCTAATTAATTTCGAATTGGGCCTTTTTTTCCTCCCCTACCACTGGTCTAATAGGAAAACTACTGTCGTTTATATAATTGAACATCAGTTTATTATACATCCGACGATCAGAGTCCTTAAAGAGCTTTAATTTTAGCCACAATGTCTGACGTTTGAGAACTTGATGGACGTCCAGCGTGTTCTTCGTCATGGATATCCTTTATTCTGTCTTTCAAGGTTTTGTGCCACCTAAACACTTGAGCTTTGGACAAAGAATCTTTCCCGTAGGCTTCTTGTAACATGGCAAGAGTCTCAGTAGCCGTTTTTTTTTTAGCTTTACTCAAAACTTTATGTCGTATCACTGCTGGACACTCTACTGAATTTTGAAAACCAAACTCCACTTTCAAAAACAAACTCCACTTTCTACTTCGCGGGCGATCCGTGCACTGTAAGGACTCAATGCTAAGCGATTTCCGCTAGACTCTGTAGCTTACAGTCCTTGCCGCCGCACGTACCGCCCGCAAACGCTGCCCGTTTGGCCTTTTCTAGGCGCGAAATATCAACTCTCATTACTTTCTGGACAGAACCTTTATCAATTTTGACCTGTTTGACATGCGGTCATGTTATTTTTAGACCTATTCAGGTGATGCTAAAGCTTGCTCGTCGAGGGCCCTTCGTCCAGTAATGATGCATACTGTCTAAGAAAACTGAACGCATCCGTAATTTTGGAGTATGGGGATGGTGCCGGACGCGCAGGTTCGTCATCTTCTTCCTCCTCGTATAGTTTATCAGTCGCAGTTACATCGGCAATGATGTCATCCAGACTTCTGAGCTCTGAGGTGGCTAGATCTTTGTCGATATAAATGAAGTGCTTAAATTGACAAAATCCTTCCCTACAGTTTCTTGTATGCGCAGCAGGGTTGTAAAAAACCCGGGATAAATGGTCAATTTCCCCCTGGTAAATAAAATTAAAATGCCAAAATGTGGACGATGATTCCACCTTCCTCACAAATAATAATCTTCACAGTTGCCACTGTATAGGGAAAACTAGAAAATCTGAGGGAATTTAAAAATGAGTATTAAAAACAAGGAATTTTACTAAACTTTGATACTTTTCAAAATTTATCCGTTGAAATTTTGAAAATTCTCATAGGAATTACTCTGGGAAAATTTAATTTTTTGCTCAGGAAAGCGCAAAGAATTTGAGTGCCGAAATAAGTGGCAATCCTGATCTCAAATACAATATTTGTGAACACTTCATAGTAGGGTGTCAACTATTTTAATCAGTTGATTTAAATGACCGATTAAATCATGATTTAAATCAACCGATTTTTTAAAAAAATCATTGATTTAAATAAAAAATTTTCTAAATGTTTAAAATGTCAAAAAAGTATTAAAATCTAACATGAACATAATTTGAAAGTTTCTGCAGGTATTTTGACTTATGAATAAACAAAAATATACCTTTAAATAATTGTTTCTAAGCTTAATTCATGAGTATTGTAAAAAAATTAAAACAGTTGAGTTTTTAAAACGCATTGTTTTTAAGTTTTCATCCAAATTAAAACAGTTTCATTTAAATATGATATCTAAAGCTAATAAAATTTGCAATGTCATAATTTCCTTTAGGTAATCAATTTATGCATTATTTTAAATAAAATACACATAGCCAGTGTAATACATTTCTACAAGTAAAAGAATAAATAGTAATTAATAGCAATCTCAAGTTAAATAAGAATGAAAGAATGACATATGCTCAACAGTTAATTGTGAGTGAATGCATAAGAGAAAAACAAGTAATTGATATAAAAATGCTAAGCATAGCGAGAGCTTCTTCGGTAAATGTTGCATAATATTTTTTTCTTTTTTTTTAAACTTTGTAACTCATATATAATAATAATAATAATAAAAAAAATAGGGATTGAAAAGGCAGCAAAATTTTTCTTAAAAAGAAATAAAAATTAACCATTGAAAACTAATAATCCACACTGAGAAGTAATAATGCTGTTACTTAAATATTTTGAGGATTTCAGATTTTTGGCTAACTTATATTCATTCTATATGAATGGGTTTAACTCATTTTCATATATATATATATATTTTTTTTTTTTTGGTTAGCATACACATACATGTGTGTAAATTTATATTTTGGTGGTTTACAGGAATTTTTCTAAATACAAATGAAAAAATAAGATGCAAAACCCTAAATGCAAATAATATTTGTTAGTTTTGTTATTTGTGCTACTAACTAATGAAATTACTTATCAGATTTATCTAACTTATATTCATTCTATATGAATGGGTTTAACTCATTTTCATATATATATATATATATATATTTTTTTTTTGGTTAGCATACACATACATGTGTGTAAATTTATATTTTGGTGGTTTACAGGAATTTTTCTAAATACAAATGAAAAAATAAGATGCAAAACCCTAAATGCAAATAATATTTGTTAGTTTTGTTATTTGTGCTACTAACTAATGAAATTACTTATCTGCAGTTTTTATTAATTAAAAAAAAAACAAAAAAAAAAACAGTTGAAATTCACCTGTAGTTTTTGCCACAGATTTCTTGTAAAAAGCCTCCCCATTCAACAGTATTTCTAAATTCATGTGGCTAAGATCTTGCTAAATTTATAGAACTTTATTTCTTTTGAAAAAACAGGATATTATTAAAATATGTATTTTAATTCATTTTGTTATTCATAAAATTATTAAAAATTAAAGACACTTTATTTATCATACTAAAAATTATTCTTTTTTTTATACCATTACAAAACACATTACTAATATATTTATATATATATTCCTCAGGAAATAGTGCCCTTTTTTGGAACCAGCAGCCTGTCCTTTCCCTTTTTCTTTCTAAAATGAATACTACATTATTATCATTTTAATAATTAAGACTTAAAAATATATAATATGTTCCTAATTAGAGAGTTAATTGTTTAATAATTATTAATTTGAAGTAGTGTTAACTATTTAATATAAAATGCAATTAATAATTTTAATAAATGTTAAATATCACTAGATTTATAAAGTTTTACATAATTACTACATTACTTAAATGTATATAACATTATTGCATGATACTACCTAATGAAACTACTAATTTGCAGTTTTTATAATTTCTGTAATTACTAATAGCTATAATTTTATTAATTAAAGTGTTAAAACATAGATTATGTTAGCAATTAGTGGTTTAATTGTTTTGGAAACCTCAAACTCTTGGTGGCTATTCAGTATTTGAACACTGGGCAACAAATCATAAAATCCGATTTAAATAAAAACAATCCGATTTAAATAAAAAAAAAAAATCAGATTTTTTTTTTTTTTTTTTTTTTTTTTTTTTTTTTTTTTTAAACCCATTTCTGCCTGCGTCCTAATTTTGGGACGCTTTCTTAAAAATATTCCCGTTACAAATTGAATTATGATATCCTTTCAAAACTTAGTAAAATATATCCTTAGTATTTGTTTTCAATATTTATCCATAAATGGCAGTGCATTTTTAAGAATAAAAAGGTGAAATAAATGTTTGTTGTAGCGCAAAGTTGGATTTTCTTGAAATAAAATGGTGCGTAAGAAAAGGTAAGATATTTCTTTTATTTTTTTATCAATCATTTTATAAGTGGTATTATTTATAAGATGAAACATTATCTTAGAATACGTATTTTTGAATTTTTTCAGATTTCTATTTTTTTGCTCGAATTTGAACCTTTATATATCGTCCCAATTTTGGGACGCTAGGGACGAATGGGTAAGGGTTTTCTCCGTTACTGTCTATGCATTAAATGTATGTTTTATGCCATTTATTTTGTTACAAAATGGTTACATACCACTAGGATTACTATTTGGTTATAAAATTATTATTCGGATTATTATTTGGCTATTCTTTGTTATTACTATAGGGGGAACAGGGGCTGAGCTTTGTTGAAGAACAAGACACCCACCCCTTCCTACCCTTAGCTATTGGCTTAGTAAACATTTATATCACACCGTTATGTTTTATACTTAGTTTAGTATTTGACATCCTGAGGTTACTAAAATATATACTGCAGAACCTCGATTATCCGACGTAATTTTGTCCGAACGGACAACGGATAATCAAATTTCCAGATAATCGAGAATTTATCAATAATCATCTAGTTTAATATGCAACATCGTCATCGAACTGCTATTAGGACTATTTAAACTTCTTAATAAACATCTAAATTTAAATTATACATGAAAATAATTTTATTTGTTTTACTCGTGGTTTGGAAGGGAACACTTGCATATACAAGGAATGTGAAAAAAAAAAAAATATCAGGATATCGATATCGGTTTACAGAGGTTTCCAGTTACACGACGGTCGGATAATCGAAGTTTTACTGTACCATATGTACTCGTGTGTAAAACGAAGAATTTTTGACAATTTTCTGCAAGTAAATTGGGGGGTAAACTTATACGCGAATCAATTACATAAGCCAAAAAAAAAAAAAAAAAAAAAACCTTCGAATACTGCAAAAGTCTGATTTTTTATGTATATAAATAATAAAATATTATATAAAATATACAAATAATAATAATTTATTATTAAAAAAATTTCAATGATTTGTTTTTGTTTACTTACTAATTTTTCGCCTTAGTAAGTGAAATCTTTGGTTTGATTATGTGCGAAATTGAAGTAAAAAGTTAGGGGGTCGACATACGCGAGTTTTTGCATTCAAAAGTTAATGGGTCGGCGTATATGCGAGTATATACGGTATATATACTGTATTAGTAATTATTGATTATTACAATTTTTTAATATATGAATTTTTACTATGCCAATGGCTAATGGTGAGGAGGAAGGGGGTCTTGTTCTTGAGCCGACCCCCCGCCCCCTTACAGTAATAATAAAGAAAATTTTATAGTCAAATAATAACCCGAATGATATATAACCTTTTTGAAATATATTAAATGACATAAAACATAGATATAATGCTTAGACAATAACGGAGAAAAGCCCTACCCTTTCGTGAATAGTGTCCCAAAATTGGGACGTTTAGATTTTTATATGTTAAATAAATATTTTTTAAAAGAGAATTTATTTATTATTTTTTACGTTCATTTTACACCATTTACTATAATTAAGCACAATATTGAGTTGAAAAAAAAATCAGGCACTAATGGATTAAATCATGATTTTTTTTTACACACTACTTCATAGTCTAATTATGGGAGTTACTTCCAACTCTTAATAATAATCTCACTATTTTTCTCTGTTCTTAAAAAAAATATATATATATATGATCCCTTTAATTTAAATAACAAACAAATTTTAAATTGTAAAGCTATCAATTGTGTGTTTTCCGATCTAAAAGTGCAAGTAAATTAGTACAAATATATCTTCTAAGATTCAAAGAAGTGAATAAATAAAACAAAATAACCATAAACTGTTAACAAATACTGTTAACAAATACATCATCTGTTCTTTTCCAGAAATATATTTTTAAAAACCCGAGTTTTTTTTATAAAAAAACCCAGCCCGAGCGGGCAGCTGGGCGGGTACCCGGGCAGCTACCGACTACAACCCTGCTGCCCAGCCAGTCTTCTTCAACATTAGGGTGCGAGGGTCTCTTTATAAATCATGTCCTCGCTACTTCCGAAACCTGCGTTGCAAAAAACATTTGAAATCATCGTTGATGTGACACTCTCTCATTCTGCGGTAAGCATGTGCATGGCGTCGAGGACTGTAATAGGACGACACTCATAGCAGGAAGGGTTGCTGTCTTGTTCCATTTGGTGAAAGTATCGTCATACTAGGCGAGTCTTGTAATTTACTTTGGCGCTGTTAATTATTCCTTGGCCCATTGGCTGGGTGACACAGGTCGAATTCGTAGGTAGAAATTCTACTTGGACATTCTTCAGGCCTTCGTTCTCTTTGGAGGGCAGTTGTCCACAAGCAATAAAACTTGGCGTGATTCTTTTCCCATACGCCGAACAAATTTACGAACCCCTGTTGAAAAAATTGTCCATCATCCAAGCTCTGCGTGTGCTGTAATACAGTAAGGAAAGATTCTTTACATTTTTAAAGCACCACGGATTGCATGATTTCACTATAACCAGTAGTTTTAACTTGTCTGAACCATTTCAGTTGGCACCGAGCAGAAGAGTAAGACGGTCATTTGTTTAGCCTTATGACATGTTTCTCCTTTCATAGCCATTGTTTTCTTGAGTGACATTTTGTAAAAAAAAAAAAAAAAAAAAAAAAAAAAAAAATTCGTCCACGTTGTAAACATCGAGGCGTGAGTAGTTTTTCACAAGGTACGGAAGCATATTCGTTATCCAATAATCTACGTCTTCATTGTTGACAGAAGCTGACTCACCGCACACTTGCTTGAATTTTATTCAGTGGCGAGCTTTAAATCGATCCAGTCACCCATCCACTTGAGACATTGAAATCCAGCAATCGCATTTTTGCAGCGACTTCAGAAGCTTTATTTTGGATTAGCAGGCCGCTTACTGGAATATTCGTGGAGCACGCTTGAACAAACCACTCGTGGATGGCCTTCTCCATGTCCTCAAACTTGGCGGTTTTTATATTCTTGTTCTTTGTTCTTCCAACAACAGCTTGATTAACAATGGCATCCCTCTTCTTTAACAAAATTGTTAAATTTGACTCCAATAAGTCTTTTTCTTTGTCGAACGCGGAGTTATTCGAGACATTCTGGGCATCGTACTGATTTATAATTTGTAACTTCTCAGTGATGGAGAAAGCCTTTCTTTTAATATGTTTTGCTTCTTCCTCCATGGTATAGATTAAATTATAATTTTAAAAGCACAGCTGGATAATGGATATCGTAGACTAGATCGTCAACGATAGTAGCGATCCTCTTCATTTGTAAGATATTACAGCAATGACTAGACAACGAATGGGAAGTCCTATTTTTAACCCTTTGCGCTCGGCGTCTCTTACGCAAATTTTATTCGATCGGCACCACTTTTCAAAAAGAAGTTTCGTTCAAGTACACAATTTCAAAAATGCTCTGATTAAATAAGGTACATTTTATTTTCCTTTATTACTGGTGCCAAAACAAATTTTGCAAAGAAAGATTATGTCTCCGTAGCGGAGCCCTTGAGTGCAAAGGATTAAACCTCATTATAAAAGAAACAACAGTTTTCCTGTGTAAACGAAAGACGTTATTCGCTTCATCGAAATTCGATTAATAACATATACAATTTTATAAGCTCGAGCCATTTTCGTTTGAAAAAAAATACACAATAAAACTGCTCTATTTCACTTAAAAATGGAATTCCAGATCTTCAAAAATACTGCATACCCATAGAAATATACAAATTTCAGGATAGAGTTAGAGAGGAGATATGGGACTGTGAAAAACATCAGAACGTTATGCCCCATATTTGCTGAGATATTAAATGGCGGATTTTTGCGTTTCCTTTGATCTCAAACTAACTGTATACATGGGTGACGTCTTCTTTCTTATTGATTTTGCTGCGTCGCTCAAGATAGTATCGTATCTCATGATTTGAAAAAACGATAACAAAAATCCGTCCTAAGGTGCTAATTAATCTTATAGAAAGCTATAAATTTGTAACTTTGATAGTGATTTCATTTTAAACGACAGTTTAGGATATACATTTATTGATGTTAATATTTTTTTCGTAAACTATCTGGATTTTTTTGCCTCAAAGTACACTGCTCAAAACAATTAAAGGATATTTGAAGTTTTATATAAAATAAAGATATAAACGAAATTTTTTTTTGCCGAAAATAGAAGAAGAGAATCACAAATGCAAATTTTTCTGGTTTTCAAACTGTGGAGTATGCAAATTTTGAGTTCGACGTCAAAAACGTCACTTCAGCGGCAGCGAATGAAATTTGACTTTCAACTGGATAAAAGAGAATGAAGACAAGGATGATCGGCATTCAGTGATTGCTTTGTTTCGATGAGTACGATGTCTCAGCGAAGTCATTTGACAGATTCAGAAGCTTTGAGAATTGTTGGTAGGTTAGAAGGGGGCCAAACTCAAGCCGAAGTAGCGCAAGCCATTGGAGTGTAACAAAGTGCCATTTCCAGGATCTGGAACCTTTTTTTGGAGAGTGGATGTGCAGGCCGAAGACCAGGGCAAGGTCGTAGACGGGCAACAACGCCCAATGAAGATCGGTATTTAGCGTTAACAGCTCGGAGACACCGAACCATGAACGCTACTCTTCTCCAACAACACCTTCGCTCGGCTACAGGCACCACGATTTCAACTCAGACTGTCCGAAACCGGCTCCATGCTGTAGGTCTGTATGCTCGCCGACCGATGGTATGTGTTAGATTAACATCAAGGCATCGTCGCGACCGCAGGGAGTGGGCAACCGAGCATGTCAACTGGAGGAGAAATGAATGGAGCAATATTCTGTTTTCTGACGAGTCCCGTTTTTCTGTGCATCCGGATAATAGGCGTATTTTCATCTGGAGGGACCGTGGCAGTAGGAATAATCCTGCGTTCGTGCACGAAAGTGTCAGATTTGGCGGTGGAGGAGTGTTGGTGTATGGTGGCATCTCCATTGACGGGCGCACTGGCCTCTACATCATTCGAGATGGAGCTCTGACTGGTCTCCGATATAGGGATGAGATCCTCAGACCTATTGTAGTCCCTTACGCTGCAGCAATCGGAGATAACTTCATTTTAATGGACGATAACTGCAGGCCACATCGTGCAAACCTGGTGGAGGATTTCCTTTTCGAGGAAGGAATCGTTCGAGTGGAATGGCCAGCGTGTTCTCCAGACATGAATCCAATCGAGCACGTTTGGGACGCTCTAGGAAGACGAGTTTCTGGCCGCCAACAACCCCCACAAACTCTCCAAGAACTGGAAAGAGCTCTTCTGGAAGAGTGGGGCAGAATACCCCAACTCGTCATTAATAGCCTCATTGAGTCCATGCCTCAAAGGTGGTCAACGTTGCTGGCCGCCCGTGGAAACCATACCCCCTACTGAAAATGATTTTCTTTGAAGAAAACACCTTTTCTTATTCTTTTTTTCTCATATGCACAAATTGTGTTTTTTTCCTTTAGTACACAAATGCGCAATAAAATGCATTTTTTTCTGCCAAACATGTGTAATTTATTCTCATATAACCTACTATGTCTGTCGACCATGTATCAATCAGCTAAACAGTTTACCAGATACAAAATCCACCTAAAACTGCAATATCCTTTAATTGTTTTGAGCAGTGTATTTGAATCTGGTATTGAAATATAAAAATCCCGAAGTATTGACCTATATGTTGCATTAAATAATTCAATAGTATAAAAGCGCATGTTTAATATGCTTAGAAATCAATGGGAAACATTATTTTAACTTGTATTTTTAAAAGGAATTTTTTTGCAAGATTAAGAACTGCATTTCTATTATTTTCATCAACTATATATTTTTGACGCATTTTCCTATACTTTTCAATATTTTACAAAAAAATTTATATTTATCAATTTAAACTCGCATCTGATTTTTTTCATATCGAATAAGTTATATAATTAGTAGTTTTATTTATTTTATAATGTATTTTATAGTTTTTAAATACAATTAAATCTTTAAACTGCTTTTACACAAAATGACATTTTTTTTTCTCTTGCACACAGAATATCTCAAAAATGTTTGAAGTATAGATTCAACATTTTTGCTCTAAATAAATGATCATATAGCCATGAAAATGAACTTGAAATAAAAAGCTATGTTGAGTATGAAAAAAATTATAGGTTTGAATGCAGATAGCGATACGCAGTTTTTGTAATTTTTCAAATTAAATGTTAATTATTCTTTATCAAATAAACCGTTTAGAAGAAAATTAGTTCAAATTATAGGCAAGAGTATTATTTTTAATTTAAGATAAAGGTTTTGCAAATTCTATGAATTTTGTATGAGATATTGTACGCACGGTGAAATGCTATCTAAAGTAAAAATTTTAAATATCACTATGAAAGAGATTTTTTTTTTTTTTTGTTATATTATCTCCATAAAGCTTTGTGTTCTTCACTATCACCTAGAAATACCTTGAAGCTTTTGTGATTCTAGAATCATTACTTAAAAAAAAAAAAACTTATTTTCTGCAACTGTTAAATACGTACAGTCATTCAGGGTAACTTTGATCCGCATTTTCTCTATTTTCATATCTCACACTCTTATTTTAAGAATATTGTTGCAACTAGGGGCATAACAGAGAAGAAATGATCCTAAATTAATGTATGACTATCAAAATTTAAGGAATAATAATGATAAAAGCAATAAAAAATTAATTTTTAACCCGGTTCAAAGTTACCCAGCCATTTAGGGTAACTTTGCACCATACGAAAAATATTATCTAATATAATTCATTATAAAAAAAAGTATCATAGTTAGGACAACTTTGAACCCCCAAAAATGTTTTCAAACATGTAAAACTCCGAATTTACATTTCCCAACATCACAAGATTTGCATAATTTATGATATTATACAACAAATATTATGCATTAGAAAAGTGTAAGGAGTGATGAATGAGTGAGTCTATGAATATTTAGAAATAAAAAAAACTGTTTATTGTTCATATAAAACATAAAAATGCAGTGAAAAGCGATTTTCAATGTTTTAACTCAATAATATGTCCAGTCCATAGTTACAATAATACATACTAGTACTAGTATTATTTAAACAAGAATAAAACATGTCGAATGTATGAAATTTGACTAGTTCCGCTTAGAATAACGCCTTTAAATGAATTTTATGTATTTTACATATATTTGTGAAAATATTTACATGTTATATCTAATGCACACTTTCGACTTTTATGTAAAAGACACGAGCAAATATGGGAAAATTTTGACAGTAGCACTTATAATCAGTAAATTATAAACATCAGTATAACTTTGAGCCGGCTCAAAGTTACCCTGAAAATGCGGTAAAATGTTAGTGCCTTCTTATTTTACATTTTATTAACTATTAATAAATAAATAAACACAAAATATTAACGCATTTACAACATTTAGATAATAATATGTCTGATAAATGAGTATATTGTTACTTACTATGAAAATTTTATTGGATTACAACAACTTCAAAACAGCATTCAAAATTAACTTGAAAACAGTACTTCACAAAAATATTTAGATTATGCAATTAATGCGCATAATGTTGCTAATTTATTTTCTGAAATAAAGAGTAGAAATCCCAGTTTAGAATCTTGCCAACAAAGTTCTGGAGTTCATTTAGTCTTTTGGAGTCAAAAATATTGAAAATTAGGAGGTGGTGCAAAGTTACACCCCATGGTTCAAAGTTACCCTGAATGACTGTATTTCCAATGGCATAACATAAGCACTTAGATTTACGTATAAGCAACATGAAGTAATGTCATTTGAGAACATGAATCACGCTGGGAAAATCAATATTTCTCTAAGTTCGGAAATACAGAAAACATTCTGTAAAGAGAGTTTTCAGAAGTCATCTACTGCATATTTATATAAGATCAATTATCAAAATTCTACGTTCATGCCTCGTGTTATCGTTTATATCAAAATAATATTATATGGAGGTACACTAAATTGAACCACATTGACTCCATTGACTGAGTGCATAGCAATCAAATGATTCGACCATTTTAGGCCCGTCTATAGATTCAAACATTATGCTAACTGGAGGTTTGCATTACATCTGTGTGACTTAGACAAGAAAATCCTTCTGTATGTTTCTAGAAGGTTCCAAAACTTTTATGAAGGAACTTCGTTCGTCAGAGCGTAAGGGCAAAAACGTCTGCGATAATTCTTGGAATGACCAATTGAACAGGAGAAAAGAACATGCTGGACTTCCCTAAAATAAATTCGGTTGACCAGTTACACTAGCGACAAGAAGTAGCGAAGCCAAACGAACCGCTCAATTTTAACAGTAGTCTTTGATACCTATCATAAATAACTCTCCGGTAACACCGTTGAAATAGTTCTTCTTTTGCACTTCAAAGTAAACTCGCTGTCTTTTTCGTAAAGATGGTTACATAAGTAAAAAAAATGCCTTTGCATTAGGACTATTAGCGAAAAACGTATTAATTACACAATAGGTATCTAATAACATTAAAATAACATGAAAATAGGTTCACATATAGTACTTGATGTCTTAATAGTATGTAAAATTTATCTTTGTAGCTCAATTCTAACTTGAAATAAAAGGTTTACAAAAGACGTTTTAACACATTCGCTGCCATTAAAAATGATATTTACATCCTCATAAGCCGAATTACAAACCAGTGTTAATGGTTAAAATGTTACTTATATTTTACTAGTAAAACTAGAAAATGGAAAAACATATTATTGTCATGTTTAGTGCAGTTCATGCTTCGCTAACGTACCTAAACAACCTTTCTGTTCAATTTCCAAAGCCACACTAAAAACAGAGCATATAACTTACCATAGTCGATCGACGCTCCAGAGCGTCGCCGGTATACGAAGAGGTGCCAGATTAACGCGCCAGCGCGTCAGTGACAGCGAACGCGTTAACTGAAATTTGCGCTAACGGTGAAAGATGTTGGACAGGGATATTAATTTAACGTTTTTCTATTACAGAGTATCTTTCCCCGAAAAATAGTAACAATACTATCATTTTCTTCCAAAAAATTTTTATTTTAATCTTTCATAATTAATATGTCTCACAAAATTATGTAATGAAAAATTATTTAATAATTTTTTTCTTATTTTATTTTACATATCAGTTGTTTAAGATATAGTATCAATGCTGTTGTTTTGTTCTTAAATATTTTCTCTAATAACTCACAACATCGAATTAATTAATTAAATGATATTTGATTTACTTTGCAATTTCATCATTATACAGTAAAAAAATGACAGTCTTTAGTGTGTTCTTTTCTTTAAAAGGTACACAAATATTTTGAATTATCAAACATCTTAATCAATTACTTAACAACTTGTTTAAATACTCATAATAACTTCATTTAAAGCAATTATTTCAAATTAGAAGCCACATTGCATATTTTTCCTTATTTAATCCCATTTTTTTACTGGAAAGACCGTAACTATAGCGACAATTCTATTTTTATTCTCTGATCCCACCATTGATCAAGACTAAATGAAAATTAAATCTCTGACACTCTGCGTCCATCGGAATTTGAGCTTTTTCCGTTTATATGAGTGTTGTCTGCAACATATGGCATTCCAGTTAAAAAAAAAATAATGCAGACATTCTTTTGGAACTTTTCCTGAGGATTTTTCATTAATTAAATAGTTTTCCCATTAAAATAATTTAGACGTTCATTCTATAAAAAAAATTACATTGTTGATTTTCGGAGAGTACATTTAATTTATTTAGTTACGTACGCGTTTTTTTCGTGTTTTTTTTTTTTTCTTTTTTAAGAAGCTCGCCTTAAAGGTATTTTTACACTTATTATTTTACGCTTTTTTTTACTTAAAAATTAAAGTAAAATATTATTCTTTAGAATTTTACTTTTTTAACACTTTCCAACAAAGCTCAAAAGTGTTTATGATTTCGGTTTCTATGTCCGTCTGGCCGCGCTCTAACTCTCGCAAATATACTCGGATTGCCCTGGAGTTTTTTTTATGTTATTAAGGTTCACCATAGCACGATCGCTATTTGAAATGAAATTTGCAGTATGTTTAGTTAATTTACAGGGACGGTCATTCCGTTACATTACGGTCAATGGAAAAAAAAATCGCTTCTAATGATTTTTAATGATGTTACACACATCCAAATATAACAAAATTGTTATGCATTTATGAAGTATACTAAAATATGCATTCTGTAGGATATACGGTTCAAATAATAGTTAATATTCATTTACAGGGCCACACAAAAGAAATCAAATACATAATGATATAAGTAGGAATTGTTTGCGACGTATTTTAATCATGTTAAACTATTTCATATATAATGAAAGTGATATACGTCGCTGAGGTTTACTATAAGTTATTTCGTGCATAATAAGCATGGCATTTACAAGGGCACACAAAATATTTCAGATGCTATATTGTGTTCGAAGAACTGTACATAAGCGATAATTGCTAGAAATGCATTTTTAATTATGATATGCTCTTTTATGTTTCACTATATTTATGCATACTATACGGTGTGTATAAACGCTATAGTTTTTACATAGAGGGCTCCACAAAAGAATTCGTAAGGGTTACTGAGTATGAGCGTAAATTGCTGAAAGGTGTATTTAAAGGAGTTATGCATTTTAAAGCTAAACTGCATTTAGTTTACTAATAAATGTTTGTAGAATATAGATAAAATGATATACAGGGTCACGCAAAGAATTGGGTACATAACCGTCTATGATGATAATATCTAGAAATGTGATTTCAGTAGTTTTAAGAGTGTTTTAGTTTAAATTAAATTTTAGCTAAATAGTGGCGTGTAATAAAAGTACTATTGTCTATGGACAGTAACTGCTGAAATCAATTTTTTAAATCTTTTATGGGCTATCTAAAATGTTTACTTAGTTATCTTATCTACCTTATTTCCCTAAATATCGAAGTTTTTTAAAGCATTCAGGAAGTGTTGGAAAGTGTTACGCTTAACACATAATTTTTCTTTCTTTAATATGACGCCTTAATAATAAAAAATATATGTTTTAATATGACGCCTATTGCAAGCAATATTATAATAATGAAAATCGAAGAATAGTGATAATCTACTTATATAAAATACATTATGGTTACATACAATTTCTTTGAAAGTGTAGGTAAACATTCCAGAGCTAACTGCGCTATATTTATTTAAAACATGAGTTTCATTAGTTTCTTTAGTATCAGCCCTCAGCTTTCTACTGATCCGATTTTGTGAATTATTATTTTTTTATGAAAGCTGTTCAGTTTTAGATTTGTCCACACTAGCTTTTTAAAAAATATTCCTACAATTATATTTTATTTCATTTAATATATATATAATATATATATATATATATATATATATATGAAATTTCTTGGCGATCGAATGACTTCCATTGTTTTAGATGAAAGAGAAATTATGAAGAATATTTAGCCACGTGGTTTTTTTTCGACGTATTTTTTCATTTGCAAGTTATTTTCGGTAAAAAAAAAAAAAAAAAAAATAAGCGCGTGTACTTTTTTATAAGCGAATAAAAATTCATGTTTATTGCGACATTGCGAGAGTATTGTGTATTGGGCTTATTTTATATTTTTGCATTATGACTTTATTAGTTTTTCTTTTTTTAGTAAAAGTAAACAGAAATTTGAAAAGTCTAAGCCGGTGACGCTATGCTTAGTTTAAAACGTATTCTTACATTAATAAAACCAAGGAGAAAATCTGATATAATTGTGCCAACATGGCGTAATTTTCACTAATTTTTCATTTTTTAATTCTTAAGATTAGAATCGAAAGTTTTATTAATGTCTGAATTATTTCAGAAATTGAATGTTGAATAAAAAAATATCCTCATCATTTGTAATTGTAGAAATCATTAGTAATTTTGCAAAATGTACTTTTCTACAATAAAAACCTTTTAATAATAAAATATCCATGCTCTTTGTTTGTATGAAGTCTTATGAAAAAGAAGCGCAGGTCAATACTCCGTCATTTTTGACGAGGTTGTATACTAGTTTGTTAAATATAATATTTATGTTTTAGAAATCAGTAAGAACTCAGCATAAAAAATTACTTTATACATTTGTTACCATTCTCTTTAAGAAACGGTGGACGATAGAAAACCATAGCTGCCAACTTGTACGGATTTTTCTTACCATTAAAATTTAATAGAGAAATTTAACTTATTTAAACGTTAAATTTGCTTGAATTTCCATGTTTCAATTAGCAAAAATATACTACAAAATTTTTGTGGTATGAAAAATCCGTACAAGTGGGCAGCTATGGAAATCAAATCCTTCCATTTTCAATGGATTCATTTGGAAATTAGAAGACTTGTCAATGGCAAGCTCAAATAGTTGGAACAAATGAATATTGTAATCAGCTGTATTAACTACCTAGTTGCGTTGCAACTTTACATCCCGTGGAAAGGTGATCGTGTTGCAAGGGCATTAGGGAGCCTTAAAATAATAATGTTTAAACTTGGCTGGTAGCCAAAAAACTAAAAATTACTTAAAAAGTTAAGAAAATATTAACGAAAAATAAAAAGTTCATAAGTACTAGTATAACATGATATGATAAAGAAAAAACAAAAAGAAAAAGAAAAAAAAATTTAAAAAAAAAATCCATTAGTTCCAAAAAAAAAAAAAAAAAAGAAAGGAAAATGCGAAAAAGTTACCGGGGAGTGCCAAGTAAAGACTCTTTTCAGAGACCATACATTAGAAAAAGCAAAAGCAAATATTTAGGGCATTTTCTATTAGTGAAGTCGGTACCTCGTAGTCGGGTAGTTCCGATATAATTTGGTTAGGGAGATTGTATACAGACTTATAAAAATTTTTAGATAGTTTATGAATACGTTGTTTTAAGGAGGTGGTTTTTAGATCTCAGCGGATAGTGGTATTTTGAAGGTAATGATGACCATTACGGATATATCGAAGACTTTTGTTATGAGCACGGTACAGATAGTCCATACTACAGTAGCGCTCAAAAGTATTTTGACAAATTTATATTCTCTCTTATTTTATTTGATATAAAAATATAAAAGAAAATATATTCCCTATAATTGAGAACACTATGACTGCAGTTATTTAAATGTATCAAGTTTCAACTTGTTTGTTTACAATCGGCGCCACCGAAGAAATATGACTCCTCCTTAGCTCAAAAGTATTTTGACAATTAGTTTGCATTTAATTGTTGAAGGTGTCAGTGGCGCTATAGCTTCGATTAGTGTTTATATTGACTTATTTTGATTATTTTTAAGGATCAGGAATGCCGAAAAGTAAAAAAATATTGAAGTGATTCTCGAAAAGCCGCTGTAAATGCCCTTAAGAAAGATAGACTGCAAGCAGAACTAGCTCGTTCTTTTAACGTGTCTCGGCAACTTGTTGTTACATGGAATAAAGTTTTTAATAAACAGGAATACATCGAAAATAAGCCTCAAAGTGGCCATCCGAAAAAAACAACTTGAAATGTTGACTATATTATAAAAATGATATCTACAAGTGATTGTCGTAAGTCCGCTGTAATAATAAAAAAGGAATTGAAAGAAAAATGCGGCATAGACCTACCCGTTTCATCAGTGGAACGACGCCTAAACCTCTATGGTTCACATGGTAGAATATCAGCAAAAACACGTTTGATATCTGCTAAGGATAGGAAGGCTAGAGTTGCATTTGTAAAACGGCATAACCCTTTCAGGGCAAAGCAATTCCATTGCGAAAGTGTTGAAATTAAAGATTGACACCGGAATTTGAAAACAAATTTATTTTTAAATAAGAAAAAGCTATATTTTACACACATAATAAGCCGAATTTTTTTAAACGAAAATTCTGGTGTCAGTCGTTAATTTCAACACTTCAGCAATAGCATTGCTTTGCACCTGGAAGGGTTATGCCGTTTTACCAATGCAACTCTAGCCTTCCTATTCTTAGTAGATTAGAAATGTTTTTTTACTGGTCTTCTGCCATGTAAACCATAGAGGTTTAGGCGTCGTTTGACTGATGAAACGTGTATGTCTATGCCGTATTTTTCTTTCAATTCATTTTTTATTATTATCACTTGTAGATATGATTTTTATAATACAGTCAACATTGCAAGTTACTTTTTTTTCGGATGGCCACTTTGAGGCTTATTTTCGATGTATTTCTGTTTATTAAAAACTTTATTCCATGTAATAACAAGTTGCCGAGACACGTTAAAAGAACGAGCTAATTCTGCTTGCAGTCTACCTTTCTTAAGTGCATTAACAATGGCTTTTCTAGAATCACTTCAATATTTTTTACATTTCGGCATTCCTGATCCATAAAATTAATCACAATAAGTCAATATAAACACTAATCGAAGCTAAAGCGCCACTGACACCTTCAACAATTAAATGCAAACTAATTGTCAAAATACTTTTGAGCTAAGGAGGAGTCGTATTTCTTCGGTGGCGCCGAATGTAAACAAAAAAGTTGAAACTGGAACATTTGAATAACTGCAGTCATGGTGTTCTCAATTACAGGGAATATATTTTCTTTTACATTTTTATATTAAATAAAATAAGAGAGAATATAAGGTTGTCAAAATACTTTCGAGCGCTACTGTAGTTTCGCATGCGAATCCCCAGATCTGACAAGCATAGGTTAAAATAGATCTTATACATGCATTATACAAAATAAGTTTATTGTGAATATAGAGTGTGTTACTTTTGAGAAGAGGAGAGAGGGCTTGGGAGATACCAGCAACTTTGCCACGAATGTTAATAAAGTGCTTTTTCCAGGTTAGTCTTCTGTCAAGGGTAACCCCCAGATACTTAGTGTCGTTAGTCCAGGGAATAGTAGTATTGTTAATGGTAATGCGATTGGGAAAAGTTAGTTTTCTAGAAAAATAGACAGCAGCTGTTTTTGGCTCGTTAAGCTTAACACGCCACAGATTACACCAGCTAAGGAATTTATCAATGTGTTTTTGTAGTATTTTGTATAAAGTGAATGGATGATGTGCAGAGGCTTACATTGCCGTGTCGTTCGCGTACAGGGCAAGATAAGTCCACAGTGGGAAATCGTTCTTGGGATATCGTTAAAAAAATGTTAAATAATGTAGGGCCGAGGACCGACCCTTGCAAAATGCCAGAGAGAATACGGTATTCAAAATTTACAAGTGAAATAATAAAAAGTTTTAAAATTATTCTGCTTTAAAATTTTTTATATAGCGGATAATTGTCATATTTTAAAATGACTTATGCGTATTTATTTTACATACAATATGACAATATTTATTTATGAGATACTTTTTATGTATTATAATGAAAGTTTGCATGAATTTCAAAAGATTGCTGAAGATACAAGTAGAGAACAAATATATTTTTTTGCTTATTTTTTCAAAAAACACTAGCTATAACTTTGCATATGCTCATAAATTTCAACACTAAAATACCCCTGAAATGGAACTCTTTATGCTAATATTTATTTATTATCGTATGGAGGGTATACAGTGTAAATGTCAGAATAATCTGATAATTAGGAGTGCGCTGGAAACGTTTCAAATGTTGGAACGGTGCGAAATTTTCAATTTTGAGGAAACAGCTTTTTAAGTGGTCTCTGGATTCTAAGTTTTTAACTGGCGGTGCAATTTAACAACGTGTCACATTTAAATTTTTTTCTCAGTCTCTATGAAACATAAATGCATAAAGTTTTTAATATAGATAACCTAATATCTCTTCAATTTAAAATATTTTTCTTTAATATTCTATATTGAAATTTTATACTATTTTTTTGTTTAATTTTGATAAAAAAAAAAAAAATTAATTGTTTTTTGACTTACATATACTGCACGTAACATTTTTCAACAAATTAATAAAGCAATTTGCATGAAACTTGGTAAATATCTTCATTTTAAGGTAAAGAATAACTTATGCTTCAAATTTAGTATTATAATTGCATTAATTATTTAAAATTGACAATTTTTTCATAAAAGGATTATTTTTTTCAAAAATTTATAATTTAAATTTTAATTTAAAATAAAATAAATAAATTGCTTACAAATGAAGTACACATTCAAGATACATTAGTTTTACATCATTATCAAAATATTTGGGACTCTTGAAACAATAGTTTTGCTACAGTCTTGTGCGCAGTTCATGCAAGTAAAAAAAAAAAAAAAAAAAAAAAAAAAAAAAAATTATAATTAAAAAAAAATTATTATTTATAAAAAAAAAAATAATAATAATAATAATCAAAATTAAACAAATAAAAAGTAAAATAAAATTTGAATATAGAGTATTAAAAAAAATATTTTAAACAGAAGAGATATTAGGTTGTCTGTATTAAAAAATTTATGCATCTATGTTTTATAGAGACTGAGAAAAAAAAATTAAATTGTGACATGTTGCTAAATTGCACCGCCAGGTAAAGTGTAAGACTCCTGAGACCCCTTAAGCAAAACAAATTGCATAAATATATACAAGCCCATACCTCTGTAAAGATGACTTAGAATGCAAAAATTCTTTTCTTTTCGCACCGGATAAATTTGAGCATCTAGTTTGCTAAATTTCTTTTAAAAGAAAAAAAAAAAAAAAAAAAAAAAAAAACGTCCTTTTGTCTTATTTTGAAAGTCCACTTAAATACAAATATATACTTAATGTAAAACAAGAAAGTAAATCCTGTCATGCGACTTTTTGTCAATTAATGACCTGTACAAAAACCAATGCAAAAACCATTTAATTTTGACCAAACTCAATTTCTGGTAAAATAAATAAATAAAATAAAATAAAGAAAAAATGTTGATACTTTTTAATAATGTGCATCTACAAATAAAATTCTTTTAAGAGAATACTGATACATTGTTAAATAATAATTTCAAATATAGTATTTTGAGGTTTCTGATGTCTGGGATTCTGGGAGCAATCGTAATATGGAATAAAAATATTAATGAACATTTAAACAGGAAGATTCATTTAAAAATAAATGTATGTAAAAAAAGTAGATTGTTAAAGAGAAGCACATTTTTAAAGCTGCACAAGAAAATAAATTAAACTAGAAAACAGGAATTCTACTTTTTCAGAATTTAGTGTCGCCCCCGATGAAAAAAAAAATATATGTATATATAAACAGTACAAAACATATTTCAATTTTAAAACTTAAAGCACAAACTTTTATTTTATGTAAAATGACGTCATTCGCATCCGCTTAAGAATTACACATTTACTTACAGCTACAGTAAAGCATGCATAAGATGTCACTATCTCAAAATAATACACAAATGAGCAAAAAGATGCCGTCATTAAAGAAACTGTAACAAAAAAAAAAAAAAAAAAAAAAAAAAAAACAAAAAAAAAAACGGCTATCTATTCATAGGCATTCATTTGTTTATAACATTAACACAGACGATTTGTGTGTTGCAGCTATATCTTATATCTATATCTGACATCTGAGTGTTTTTATACTTGATATGTAATGGTAACATTTTCCACGTTTTATACTTAAAAAGAAATGACGCATAGCAACCGTTTGTTTGGAGTCAGTTTCCAACCAAAACGTCATGACTGGCGTCACACTGAAAGGGTCTACAGATACTTAAAATTAAATATAGTTTATAATAGCTCCATGTTTTATTATTCGTAGAAATTATTCGTTTATATTTTTTTTTTCTAAATAGCACGTATTTTAATTACATTTTCTTTCGGTTGTTATGAGAAAATGGCAACAAAAAGATATAATTGCTATTTTTCAACTATTTTCTCTTTACTTTCTATATAAATGGAGTACTTGCGTTGCCAAAATTAAACAAATGGTGCTAAAGACTAAAAAAAAATTAATATTTCAAAAATGAATGGAGATACAGTTTTCAAACAAATTGCATTTAAAAGTACTTTTTTTCCCATTACGATGGTATAAACATTGAAAATGTGCGATGCTTAGAAATTAAAAAAATGCATTTAATTGTACAATAATACATCTGCTTTGTTTATTGCAAGCGTCTGTAAGGTAACGTTATTTTTTTTGAGACAAAATAAGCTGGGAGAAAGAAATAGCATACCGTTCCGGGGTGGGGGGCTAATATTTTTTTTCGTAATTTATAAAACAAAATTTTAATACAGCATACAATATATAACATTCCAAAGATTTCCTTAATTAAATGTGTAATATAAATATTATAGGGTTGCGGACAAAAAACCGTGCCTGTCTGTTCGCCATGAATGCGTACATTAAGATAGCTGTATTTATATAAACATAAAAAAGTTTGAAAATATGATAATCGCATCAAAAAGTCAGACGGACACAGCATGGGAAAAAATGAAGTTCTGAGACCTGTTCCCGGTTTGCAGAAAAAATGCAGACTTGCACCATTCCCAGCCTAAGCTTAAGGAAAGAAAATCAGCCTAAGACGGATTTCGTGCCCGATCCGGTCCAGTTCGAAGTTTTAATCACAGCTTGCGAACAGATAACTTAAAACGACACAAAATAAATTCTTCAGTTTAATTAGTAAAAACAATTGAATAGGTAATGTTTTTTATTACCAGAACTTGATAGAATCAATTACTGCAAGAGACGACTTGATGGATTTAAACAATTGTAATAAATATTAGCTTTTTTCATGCTTGAACGTATGTTGAAACCATATGAGTTGAACGTCTATATATATATATATATATATATATATATATACAGTAAAACTCGGATATAACGATCACAGCTTAAAGCGCTTTCCCGCCTTTTACGCTAAATTGTCCCGATCCCTTGAACAATATTCATAAGAACAATGTAAAAATTCCTCGCTTTTAACGCTCCCCGCTTTTAACGTTTTCCCGCTTATAACCTGCTTTTTATTGGTCCTTTGAACAGAGAAATCCCGGATATTACGCTTTGGTGATTTGGTTTACATCCGGACTTATCATTTTCTCGCCCATACAAAGAGAGAGAGAAAGAGAGGATATGTGGAAGTGGCAGCCAGCCAACGCCCAAAGACTATGTAAAAAAAAAGAAACATCATTCGGCGCGGCGCGGCGGTTTTTTTCTCATTGGATTAGAGAACAAAAGAATTTATGCCGTCCATTCAGCAGCACCTGTCTGCCTTTTACTTCACACAAACTGTTTTCGCTTTTTTCATTTACACATAAGTAAGTAGCATCGCTGTCGACTCCAATTAGGTGCAATATGGAAGCTAAGGGTATGAAAAGAAAAACGCTGACACTTTCGAAAAAATTAGAAATTCTAAAAAATTATGATAAAGAATCACATATTATGAGCCAGAAAGATTTTGCGTAACCTATGAATATCGCGCCGTCGTGTTTTCGGACTCTTCTTCAAAACCGAAAAGATATTGAAAAAAATGCTGCGACTGGTGGCTCAAAAAAAAAGCGAGTCAAAACAGGAAAATATGAAAATTTAGAAAAAGTTATGTACGAGTGTTTTCTTGGGTCAAGACACTGTAACATACCTATCAGCGGATCCATAGTTAAAGAAAAAGCTGGAGAAGTAGCCCAAAAGCTAAGAATTGAAGATTTTACTCCATCTAATGGGTGGTTAGACAGATTGCGAACCCGCCACGGCATTGTGTACAAGACGATTAGCGGGGAATCTGTTTCCGTGACCATAGAAAATGCAGAAATTTGGAAAAAGAACAGTCTTCCAAGGCTTATCGAAAACTATGCCAATTGTGATATTTATAACGCCGACGAATTTGGCTTATTTTTTAAAACGATGCCTGATAAATCCTTAACGTTAAAAGATGAGCAGTGCTATGGAGGGAAGTTCAGTAAAGAACTTGTGACTGTGCTTGTTTGTTCCAACGCCAATGGGAGCGACAAGCCTCTCGTGATTGGAAAATCGGCCAAACCTCGCTATTTCAAGAACATCAAACGACTGCCCTGTGACTATGCACATCAACGTAAAGCTTGAATGACGGGACGCCAGTTCATTAAATATGTTTCTGCTTTTGATGTCGAGATGCGGAAGTAAAATAGGCATATCATACTATTCGTAGACAATTGCGCAGCGCATCCCCAAGAAATACCAGATATTTCAAACGTCTCTCTGGAATTTTTACCTGCAAACACCACAAGTGTACTTCAACCGATGGATCAAGGGATTAAAACAACATTATTGCAAACGCATAGTGAAACGATTTCTACGTGAAATGGAAATTAAAAGAAATCGATCTTCTGTAACTCTCCTCGACGCCATGAACTACCTTGGCGCTGCTTAGGATGCAATCGAACCTAAAATAATTCAAAATTGCTTTATAAAGGCAGGCTTCATAACAGATTCTGACGATGATATGAATGCGGCTGAAGAGGGGTCGGATCCTATAGATGATGACTGTTAGCAAAAAACATTTGCAAACACTTGCAAAAACATTTTGCAAAAAGCACATACAGCCTTCAGAACTATCTTAACATTGATAAAGGCGTTATCACAAGCAACGTCAGGAGCATTGACGACATTATAAGGGACACTGTACAGGATGCCCAGAAGAAGAGGACCCTGATGAAGTTGCTGATGGCGATGTTCAAGAGCACATCCCAACGATAGCTGAAGTAATGGAAGCTTTTAGAACCATCCGCCTATACACCGCTTCAGTAGATACCGCCGCTTCACATGAAGACATATTAAGACACATAAACAAAGCAGAAAACGTTCTTTTATGTGGTCGTTCGTCCACCCATCAGACGAAACTCGTTTTTCTCTAAAACAAAATAAACAGTAAGTGTAAGCTTATAGTCCTCATAGTGGTGCTCAAGAATACAAATGCTACATTTTTTTAAACAAAATATTATTATTAGTTTCTTTCATAATTTTATTTTATGTTTAATATAAGGATAAAGGTTCCTATTACAAATGCTAAATATAATTTGTAGCTTTTGTTTTAATACTAACAATTCTTTTACTTATTCTGATTTGGAATAATAATACACTTTGTAAACACTATGTAAATTTGAGATATTTTAAATGAAGGAAACGTTTTTGTACCTATGCTATGGAGTTTCAATTTTAAATAATATACAAAAATGATTCCCGCATTATTTAAAGCAGATAACCTAATATTCTCAATTTTAAAATGCCGAAAACCTTCTCCCGCATTTAACGCTTTACCGCTTTTAACGTTCTTCTAGCCCGGTCCCACGGAAGGGCGTTATATTCGAGTTTTACTGCATATATATATATATTTACGAGTGTGGTTCAATAGTTATGGTCCCTAGTGTATATAAAATATTTGTACTGCGATGGTTGTTGTGGAATATCGAAGCCTAATGTCTCAGATGCCGATATGCTCAATTTCAGAACCATAGCTGCTATATTCACATATATTTGGAGGGAGGAGTGAAAGGGGGGGGAGTGGGAGTGAAAGGCTGACTTTTAGCTTACGGGGCTAGATTTGTGACAGTGGATGTGACGTAACTACTATCATTTTGACCCGGGATCATAGTGATGTAGCAACATGTCATCCACTGTCACAAATGTAGCCTCATAAGCTCCAAACCAGCATTTCACCCTCACACCCCTCCTTAAAAACTCCCCCAGAAATAGGTCTTTAAAACTTCACCCCTCCCTCCAAAACTATGTTAATATAGCAGTTACGGTTCCGAAATTGAGCATATAGGCATTTAAGAGATTAGGCTTCGATATTCCACATCAACCATTGCAGTACAAATATTTTATATACATTAGGGACAATAAATATTGAACTACCCCTGTATATATATATATATATATATATATATATATATAAACGTAAAGTAAAGTAATCACCAATAAGAAACAAATTACATTCATGTGAAATGCGCCAAAAAGCTGCAGTAAAACACATAAATTCAATATAAAATGTATATTCAATATATAATCTTTTACTAGGTTTATATACAGGGTTATTAAAAAATTATTGGAAAAATTTTAAGAGGTGATAGTACACACCCAAACAAACATATTGTATCAAAGAATGCATGATCGAAAACTAAACGTAAAAAAGTTAGAGGACGCCAACAGTTATGTTCTTATACGAGGCAAAAACACACAATGAACGATTAAGTTAAGTTACGAAAACAAATTTAATGGCATTTGATTACAATAAGTGCTCAAAACATTGACCGGCAGCTGTTATGCACGCAGTACAACGGCGAAGAACAGATTGGCGAATTTTCTGAAACACACCAGGCACCACCACGCTCGCCAGATCTTTCATGTCTCAATTTTTTACTTAAAATTTATATTAATTTACTTTATAGCTCTGCATTATATCTTTGAAAGCATTATCTTATCAAATTGAAACTTACTGAATTTACTGTGTTTAAGACTATAAGTGAATTATCTTCAAGTGTACAAATGTGTTTTGCTGCAAATTATTTTACTTCCACTACTACTCAAAATTCATATAATTTACCTATCATATTCATAAATTATCTTAAAGTACTTTTAAAATAATTTTTATGTGGCAATGTACTTATTAATATTATAAATTATATGTGTTTGTAATAGAAATTTTAGCTACGGCTGTGCTGGCCTCCAGTTATGGGCAGTGGGGCCATCACGGGCGGCTCGAAATTAGTCCTATAATGTCTTTTGCACATAATAGAGTTCTACCATCGAAATGCATAATTGAGGTGCATTGTGGATCTAGTGTACCTGGTTAGTAAGATCTATCATGGTAAACTTTTGAAATGTTTATTTATCACGGTCCTCCCCAACTCTAGTCGTTAAATTTCTCTATCTCTTATTAAGATTTATTATTACTTTATTTACTTTACTTGGATTAATTTTTAACTTTGTTTATCTGTTACCTTGGTACTCGAGTGGGGAGGACTGTATATTTCTTAATTGTGCTTTATTGTGTTATATCCCGTAATCACATATCCTTTAATTATTCTTTTCAAAATCACCAGTTCCATTTAATCTCTCATCTGTAAATATTTATCGCACACGCTGTCAATAATTGTCATATATCTAACATTGTTATTTCTCAAAAACTGTAAAAAAAAAAAAAAAAAAAAAAAAAAAATCATTGAAGGAGTTCCGCAGGTAGTAAAATTTTTCCCAGCCGTGGGCTTGGGGGTTACACCTAACCATAAGCCAAAAGCGGGCTCCCAGGGTGGGTGCTTACTTACTTACTTACTTACTTATTGTAATCAAATGCCATTAAATCTGTTTTCGTAACTTAACTTAATCGTTCATTGTGTGTTTTTGCCTCGTATAAGAACATAACTTTTGGCGCCCTCTAACTTTTTTACGTTTAGTTTTCGACCATGCATTCTTGGATACAAAATGTTTGTTTGGATGTGTACTATCACCTCTTAAAATTTTTCTCATCTTTTTTTAATCAACTGTATGGAAAAGTTGACAAAGTTGCTTGAATCAACTTTTCCCATTGACTTAACATTAGTGGCCTGGGACACGAGGACGGGTCCAGGAGGTAATACTACTCTCCTGGCCTCATATGCGAGAATTACTTTGTATTGGCAAGCCATATATTAAATATTAGCCCCCCCCCCCCCAACCCACCCAAATGTACCAAACTTGGTATATAGTTTAAACATACTAAAATATAACCCTATTTCAAAAATCAAGCTCATAACTTATTTCTATAATAAGATATAAGCATTTTTTACATAGGGAGAAAACAATTGCGCCCTCTGGTGGTGAATGACAGGTACTTTTCCCATTGACTTAACATTAGTAGCCTGGCACACGAGGACGGGTCCAGGAGGTAATACTACTCTCCTGGCCTCATATGCGAGCATTACTTTGTATTGGCAAGCCATATATTAAATATTAGCCCCCTCCAACCCACCCAAATGTACCAAACTTGGTATATAGTTTAAACATACTAAAATATATCCCTATTTCAAAAATCAAGCTCATAACTTGTTTCTATAATAAGATATAAGCATTTTTTACATAGGGAAAGCAATGGGAAAAGTTGATCAACCTGTATATATGGGGCATTCTCACAATCTTTTGACTTTTGGGAAAAAAAATCTGGCGAAATTAAACTTGCTAAAATAACATTTTAATCTGATAGATGAATGCCTTAATGATTCAAAATAAAGAAAAAATGGTCAGCAGCGAATTTTTTTTTTTATTTAACTGAGGTTTAAGTTAAATTGAGTTTAATTTTTTTCCTTACCATTTTACCCCTGTAACTTTTTATTTTCTTCTAAATTTTTACTTATAATGAATTTGCATAGTACCCACAGAACAATCAAATTGGAAATAATAACAATGTAGTACTTTTAATACAGAATTTTCGTATAACATTGACTTAAAGGGGTGTTAAAGAAGGGACGGTAAGGCAAAAAAGGGGGATGGTATTGGAAAAAAGGGACGAAATGGTAAAAAAGGGGACGGTAAGGAAAATTACCACCTGTTTTTAGGAAAATCATGTTAAGACTAAGTAATAGCCACAATGTTCATTGATTTTTAGAAACAGTTGTTAACATTGGATTAAATTATTATTATTTTTTAATTTACCTCGAAAAGTGCAGGAATAAACCTTGGGGACGGTGAGACTACCAATAAAGCCACGATGCTTGAAATTGATATTTAAATGCTGATTTAAATTCTACAGTAAATTTCCTGCCAAAGAATTTTAGACATTATTTGTCTAGCATACTTCTGCATGAGAAAAACTTGAAAAAAATTCTGTGGCTGCATCTGAAATGATTTTCTGTATAATTTTAGTAGAGGGATGGTAAGGGATCTAAAACCCAGGGACGGAGTTTAAAAAATAATAACAACCCTAAAAATGTGTGTAAGTTAATTTTTAGCTATATATTTATATAAAACAATAGTTCCAGTTTCAGAAAAAAATTACTTCGAATTATATTTATTGAAACGATTTTATCCAGACAGCTCCAAACTTAAAAATCAGCTTATCTGGTTAATATTGTTGTGCAATTATGCAATGGGATGTTCCCCAGTATATGAAATTAAAAAAAAAAAAAATACACAAAAAAGTGTATTAAATATTAAATTATTATTCAGGGACATGAAAGTCAAAAGATTGTGAGAATGCCCCATATATTTATTTATTTATTTGCATTTGTGTATATGTGAGGGTAGGGAGAGATTTTGACATTAAATTTTACAATTGATCTGCTATGTTTCGAGCAAAATATAAACGTTTATATTATTAAACATTACATCAAAATCCTATTAGTATATTCTGCAGTCCTGAAATTAATAGAAAAACCTCTAATATATATATACATATAGCCAGGGTTCTCGCTGCCGCTCGCCATTGCGCCAAATCGCGACAAAATTCTTGATTTGGCGAGTAAACCAACAGTCAAATTCGTCAATTTGCGAGTTCTCAGTTTGTGTGCGTAGTGTGCCAATAGAGTCGAGATTCTTAGCCGCGTTACTGAACGATTGATGCCACTTTACATGTCCAATCGCACTGTGGCATTTACATTGCTCTATTTATGGAGATACTAGCTCAACACCAATTGAGTTTAGCAGTAGCCAAAGACACAGAAAGGATTATGCGATAGGTAATTTCTCTATTGTCAGTTAATCACTATCTATGCGCCAGCTTCGCGGCAGTAATAATGCAAACAAAATTATTCACATTAAGCGCCAAATAGAGAAAAATTTTCTGAAATACGGTGCTGAAATTATCCATTTACCATACTATTTATTAAATGTATGCAACGTATCATTGGCCGGTCAAATTTTTTCCATCGGTTAAGACTCGAAATCTCATAGAAATTTTTAGTGTATGCTTTCACAACAGCAAATCAAAGACTGCTGTTTTTAATTTTTATTTAGACAGCTAAAAGAATGTTTGAAATATTTACACATTTAGGAGACATTTAGAATGCACTTATTTTTAATAGTTTTTGTAGCGTATAGTCGAATTTCTATTGTATAAGCAATTACAAAAAATTAGGTTATTTTAGAAACATATTGAGAAAAAGGGATACAATATTGGAATAAAGATAGATTTTTCACTGTTTCAAACCGAATCTATTTTGCGAAAATTTCTGTTCATTTGGCTACTGTTTTTTTTATTTATTATTCGCCAAATCGCTAATGTTTGTCAAAAGCCAGCGAGAACACTGCATATAGCTTACCACCTTCCATAACTTATACTAATGATTTTCTAAAATAAATAAATATATTTCACGAAGTCATACAATAACGATGCTATTTTTATACGTGCATGCGTGAAATATGCAGACAGATTTGCATTGACAGAATGAAAACGAAACTTCCTTATTGTTTGATTTTTCTGTAAGAAATCCTTACATAAACATTCTTTTTATTTATCTATCATATAAACATTTTTAAACATGAAAATCGATATTAAAAACTTAACAAACGAAAATATAATGTATGATGTGGATTTAAAAACCCAATTTTCGTCGTGCTTTAATTTATGATAACGCTGCAATTGATATCCCAACGCTACGAAGCAACACGAAGCGGATGAAAGAAGCTTTAGATGAATCAAAATTTATTGTCATTATTATTGCTTTTCATAGTCTAAGATTACTAACATTGATATCTCAGAAATTGTTTTTAAAATGACGTGATATAAAGACATCTAATTTCTATTTTTAAAAACTCTCTAAATATGTTAGTATAAACTTCCATTTCAATTTTACGAGATAAAAAATACCATATAGTATAGAAAGTATATTGAATAATTTTCTATGTTTCAAACAAAAAACAAGCATTCCTGAAATGTTATATAATTGTATATTGTTTTATTTAATCTACGTATAACTGATAGATTTATCTGCCAAATTCTTATTGAGTCTGTATTAAGTAAAATAATATCCTATGGGCCTTAAATGTAACATTCTCTTATAAGTAACTTTTTTATGAGAAAATAGTGTAAACAAGATTTATTCGGCGAAGTTACGAGTGCGTGAATTAAGTAAACGACCGAAACATTTTTACTTTTATTGCTTGATAAAGAAGCATTCCGACGAAATAAAAACTGCTGGCTATCTATACCTATAAAATATTTGTATGAAATGTTTTAAATACGTATCGTGAAAGTAATGTTTTGTAAATAACAATTCATTCTATTTTTTGTACTGAATAGAAATTTGTTTTGGGAAAGTTTTTTAATTGGACACTGAACTTTGTCTATTGCTATTGTCAATCTAGCTTCTATTTTATCATATATTAACCCCTTGGGTGCGGATTTATTTCAGGACTGCCACTAGTATTTTTTTCTTTTTTAATTACATTTCCCACCACTTTCTCTAAACAAAAAACTTTTATAAATCTTTTGATAACGTATGCAAAGGAAAATGTACTATATGTATTTTTTGCTTCAAATAGTGGTATGAATAGAATATTAAAAATAAGTGTCAGTTGCCAAATGCATAACTAGTCTCAGTTGGCCTTTTTAGTCGTCTTTTCTTTTTATTCGTTCTTTAAATGAGATTATCGCTGATTGTGTCCCGACTTACCTTACTATGATAAATTTGAAAAGCGTGAAAATGTTATTTTTGCGCACCTAAGCGATGCATTGTCCGGCACTATCGTAAGTTGCGCGGAATGTAAATTTCGTAAATGGGTGGGCATGGGCAGTTGGGAGTCCCTATACCAGGGATGGCGAACCTGTGTCACGCGTGCCGAACTTGGCACGTAAGAAAACTTCTCTGGCACTCGAAAAAAATTATAGATTATATTCAGTTTATGGAGAACAATCCATCTTATGCTTTTTAAGAAAAAGTGTAGTTTGTGTAACATGATTTACTTTAAAATAAATTTACTTTAAAATAAATTTAAAATAATATAAACTTACTTTAAAATAAAATACTTTAAAGTAAATTTTGAATGAATTAAGGTATTATAAATTTCAATGTAAGCGCCTTGCAGCACCATTTTCTCGCCAAACCATTCCACGTATAGTGTTTTCCAAATCATTTTGCTTCTTTATGAAATTTCAAAGGTTTTTGAAAATTGAATTTTTAGATATAGTCTACATAGTAATGTACCTAATTGACACACTCCTACTTCAGATTAGGTTTTATTTCATTTAGGTTTAAATGATTTTAGGTTTTATTATATTTAGGTTATAATTTTGAAAACTGAATTTTAAGTGTTACTGTAAATAATATGTATTTATTGAACATATTTCTACAACTAAAGTGATCTGATTCGGAAGTACAGTAAAAGAAAAACTCAATTATAGATTAAAATAATAAAACTTTGTAAAAAATCACCATAAAATAAAAAGAAAACATAGGACGCGTTTCGAGCTAAAAATATAACACCGCGTCAGCTACAATAAACACGTGTCCGTAATCGGACAAGGTCAAAAATGAACTGGATTCATTTACAGTTCATTTTTGACCTTGTCCGATTACGGACACGTGTTTATTGTAGCTGACGAGCTGTTATATTTTTAGCTCGAAACGCGTCCTATGTTTTGTTTTTATTTTATGGTGATTTTTTACAAAGTTTTATTATTTTAATTGCTTCATATCGCCAGTTTTCGGTGCTGTTTCGCTTCATTTATAGATTATTAACACGGAATTCTATGCGACATGGCTATATTTTTGAGTAAATACAGCATAATAAATAACTTAAGAATCGAATTTAGTGTAAGTGTAAAAATATTTGAGTAAAAATTCTATTAAAATTAATTATTGAATTTTATCTAGTTAAAATATTTCTGGCACGTTAGAATGTTGGTGCACAATAATTTCGAAATTTTTGGCACGCATAAGCAAAAAGGTTCGCCATCCCTGCCCTATACCAACCATGTTAAATTAATGTACCTTTTCACAGAAACTACCGAAGGTATGCACTTGAATTTTTTTATATACATAATATGAATAATTCCTAATAAAGTGAACTGAACTGTATAAACAGATATTCTTTAGCTATTTAACCCTTTTCGACGCAGTCGTCCCACGTTGGGATACCTAATTTTAATTCCAAACGGATCAAAGAATATTTTAGTGAAATTTTGCTTTTACAATGGAAATTTAAGGTAACAAGTTCTTAATTTCTAAAAAACGCAATCATTTCATCATTTTACGAACAGAAATTTCTGTGCAGGAAAGGGTTACAAAATACTTTTAAATAACAATAAACTTGTACTTTTCAAAAGGAAAGCGTTTTTATAAAAATATTCGTATCGTACGAATGTTTTCAACAAAAGTTCACTTCAGGTTGATCAGTGAGAAATATTCTGACAAGATTGCAAGCAATAATATGTAGTATTTTCTATAAAAAGCGACATCGAAGTTCAAAAAGCAAAATTTTACGAGAATTCAGTTTAAAATTTACTCATGTAATGGTTATGTATGATGTAAGGAAACGGAATTATTTAAAAAAAAAATAACTTCATGTTGTCGTAGAAACAAAAGTAATATACCATTTGAAAGGGGGAAAATGAAGGATTCAAAATATTTAAAAATAAAAAGAACAAGTTTTTTCACGAATTTGACTTGCAACCGCTCTTGGATTTTCTAGTTTCGGTGCAACGTAACATCCAGGTGACATGTAAGGGGTTTAAGCCATAGATAAATGATGTTTTAACCCTTCACTACACCACGTGCCACATCTGGCACATGCCTAAAAACACTGTAATTCTTGTTATGTGCCATGAATTTGGATAATATTATCTCTATCCCTGATCAAGAAGAGTCCTAAGAATGGGATAACACTTATATTGTCCATGTGAGATAGCTGCATTTGACAAAAAAAAAAAAAAAAAAAAAAAAAAAAATAGAAATTGCTCTTCGAAAAAAAAATCGATTAAGCTATTAGGGTTAAATTTACTTTCATTATTTTTATTGAATACTTAAAAATATTAATATAAACAATGTTGCAAAGTGTTAAAAGGACCGGGAAAGCCCTATCTCCGTCATGTTAAATTCACCAAATTTATGTACCTTTTTTTCTCAGAAATGATGAAAGATATAGGTTTAGAATTTTTAGAGTACTTAGAATAACATGATTTACGTGTTGTAACAGGCAATTTTTATCTAAGTGAAATTCAAAATGAATTATTAATTATTTATTGAAAGTCATTTTTAAATTAGCATTTTTGGTAAGATTTCACTGCTTAAAATATATAATTCTCAACAAATCATTAAATCCCTGCGTTAAACTATACAGTATAACATAATATAAATATTTAAAAAGCTCTGAGTTCTTAAGTTTAAAAGATGTTGAAAAAAAAGTAATATAAAACTGAAAAATCCAAGTTTTGAGAAAAAGTCAATTAAAGCTTTAAATGACCATTAAGCTGTGAAGTATTCTTAGAAAAGAATGAATAATTTCAACACATATTTTTTTAGATATAAAATTGTGTGACACATCGTTAGAAAGATGAAAGTTTCAACTATTTAATGATGTAAAAAAGTAAAAATCGATTTTTTGATTGAATTTTGCTTTCCCGGTGAAATTAATTAATTTAAGCTCATTTAGTTGTAAAATATAGCAATACAATATTTAAACACCCCAATTGTGTACATATGGCGCCATAAAATATCAAATTTTAGCTGAAAATTTGAAATTTAATTTTTTTTTTGCTATTTTTTCTATTATTAGACCGATTATAGATTTTAAATAATTGTTTTCATAAAAATAGAGATAATCGTGCAGTAAAGGTTTAACTGTAGCGTAAAACTGCATGAACAGAATTTAAAACTGAATTTTAAAGCATAAGGAATAACAATAATATGAAAAGTAAAAAAGAAAAGAAAGCATAAAAATAAATTAATAAGGGTTAAGTTTTAACTATAAATAGAACAAACAACAACAACAAAAAAAATAAATAAAAAATAAAAAATATTCCATTAGTTACTAAGCTAGAAAGACAAATAGTTGCCAAAAACTATTTCAACTTATGAAACAAACCTTTTATGGAGACTATACATTTTAATATAATATTGTCGTATCGCCAATCGAAAAAGATCTTCTACAGCTTGTAAAAAAAATTGAATTAAAGCGCAATTCAACAGAAAAAAAATAACAATTTTAATGAAAAAATAAAAAGTAGTTTATGTACATTGAAAATAATCACATCAGTTCTCCACACAACTCAATAAACCAAAATCCTGACTTTTCATCTGATAGCATTTTTCAAGTGCTTATAGCAAAAAAAAAAAAAAAAAAAAAAAAAAAAAAAAAAAAAAAAACCACAAAAAACAAACTGTGGCCAGTACTGAGCTCCTCAAAATGAGCGACCTTCGTTTTGCTGTCCCAAGCACTGACTGATTCCCCTCTTTACATTTCACTCTAGCGGGGTCTTGACCAAATTCGTTTTTTTCGTCTTAGGACATTCCACGGCTTATCTTCTTCGGGGTGGATACAGACCCAATTCTTCGGTCTCAAAAGAAAGGAATTTCCTTATCTCCGAAACAATGCTACTTCCTTCGGATGATGTTACAATAAATTTAATGTTAAAAAGGCTGTAAATATATTTCATATGCAATAAATATTAGACAAAGACAAGAAAAAAAAAAAAAAAGCTAACATTAAAGAGATAGAAAAACGCAGGTCTGTATCTCAGCAGTCAAAGCATGTGTAGGGTGTTTACGATTAGCTAACTGGGCAATAGTACAATTAAGGATACAATAAAGACTTAAAGACTTTGCAGAAACTTTTGGTAATGTGATTAATTTTTTTAAAGTGTGTAGTATAAAAGATTGTATGAGTAGTTGTTTCTTAAGTATCGATGATAGCTTCCACAATTCGTAAGATTTATTATGGATTCTATAGAGGTACTCGAGAATAGTACTACTGGCAAAACCTTAGATTTAACAGGAGTGCGTAGCAACGAAAATGGGCAAAAAAAAAAAAAAAAAAAAAAAAACCGCAAGCATATTAAATAAGCAGCTTATTTTTTAAGGAAAGATACTAGGATAGGGAGATAAGGAAAAAGATAAGGAAAAAACTACTACGGTGGAAATTATAGAAAGATTTAAAAATTACGGTGATTTTATCTCTGCCATCCGGTAAAAAAGGTGGTCATAATTAAAGTGCACGTGTTTAAAAGGCTCTATAAGCCAAAGTATTTTGAATATTTTGGTAAAATTTTGGTAAATATATGGAAAAAAATTGATATTTATATCATTTAAAGTTTGTGGAAACAAGTTTTACAATAAAGAAAAAAATCAGCTATTTTTTTTTTTTTTATATATTTACAAAAAATGCTAGTAATTATAGTGCTTCTATGAAAGAATATTGTCATCTAATAAGATATGTATTTTAAATCAGTTATTTTTGTTAATATTTGCAGATAAAAGAACTAACATTTAATTGCCATATGTCGCTAAAATTCCAAATCAATTATTTTTTTTTGTATAGATCGTTTCCGCATTCTCCAAACATTATAAATACCAAAGCGTTTAAAAATATTTTAAATAGTAACTTGTACAGCCCTTGAACCACGTGCACTTTAATTATAGCCACACTAATTATGTATATTAAAGTATGTAAATTCTCGATTTACTAGATGATAAATTTGAAAAAAAAAAGACACTTTATACTATTCAATAAAAATTTTCGGGGACAGATGACATTTCTTGAAAAAAAAAATTACGCTTGTTTCACGGTTATTCTTTTTATCAAAATTTCTGGGGTGTTTTTTAGGCACCATTGAATCCTATTGCCGATATTTTTCAAAATGTAAGTAGATGAAATGTGTACGAAAATAAACATAAAATGTCCTTTTATGCTTTATGTCTATCATAATTTTATTTGATTTTAAATAAGATATAATTGCGTACATTGATAGCTTTGTCGATAAGTTTGATGAGCAATGAAGTTTAAATTCTACATAATAGACTTCTGTTTCGGATTTGTTATTGGGAGATATAAATGCCTGGAATATTTGAAGAACTTTGTTATCTACTTAAGTGTTTGTAAAATCGGTTTTTATGTCGAAAAACCATGTACTTTTTTGATGACTTCATTCTGTCTGAAAGATTATTTCTTCAATTTAAAAATAGCAAGTGGAGTAACAATTATTTGCTAAAATATGTGTAGTATATATCTTTTTTAGTATTTTATCTTCTGGTATATGTTTTGACATTTAAATTACATTAATTTTTAACACAATTATTCAATTGGTAAATAAATCAAAACAGTTGTAAATTTCCAAGTGGGTGTAAAAAGCCCGGTAATGGATTTCGAACTACGCGTGTCTTTCCTAAAATCGCCAATGGTCTACCAACTGAGCCATCAAGGACAAATCTGTATGAGGACTAAATCACCCAACTAACCTTTAATGATCACAGCATCTAGTCTGACTTCTGAATCAGCTCAACAGAGCAAATTAAAGATTTTATTATATATATATATATATATATATATTTAACTGCGGTAAACGCTGCATGTGTAAATAGTCGTTAAATGTTAGTTGGGTGAATTAGTCCCCTATATGTGTTCCGGGATGGCTCAGTTCATAGAGCATTGGCGGCTTCAGTCAAAACATCCCTGGTTCGAATCGATGCCTGGAATATTTTTATCCATTTGGAAATTTATAATTGTTATTTAAATTCATACTTTGTGTATTCACATGATCTAATAAGTTAGGCACATTATTCGGGTTTATGAAAATACTTTTGTTAATTAAAATTATGTTATATTTATTTTTTTCAAAAAGATTAGAAAAAAGACACGATCAAGCATTAAAATGCCTGGCTGGCTTTAATTTGTTTCAGAATTTTAGGATGTTAAATTTGAAGATAAAAATCAAACGTACGAAAGCCTTTTCAGGAAATCAATAAGGGTAGTCGGATACGTTTAATTATTTTGTACGATGAGTTTCTTAAATACGATAGGATGAGTAATTGAATAAATATATGGTAAGCATGTTAAAAAAGCAAACTTTCGAAAAAGAGTTTCAGAATTCAACAGGAGATGAGACATTTTTGAAATATTAGACTTTTACTTGTAAGCAGATTAAATGGAAGAAAAATATATTCACTGTGGTAAAATATATTTTCTGAAGTATTTTCTTGGGGGGATTGAGGTGTGACAATAACGTCAGTAAACATTTAAGATTTTCATATGTAGCAATGACTACCATATTAATAATTATTTCAATGCTATCCTGGAGAACTGCATTTTCCTGAAAAGACGATGTTTGTGCAAAGTAAGAAGTATATTTTTGTATTTGTATTTATATATTAATATAAACATTGATTTTCAATATTTTTCCGGTGTTTCTTAGATTTCAGTATTAAAAAATTGGGATGAATAATTGCAATTGAAAAAATCCTGTTTTTCTTTATATCAAAATTCAGTGTAAACTAAAATCATATTATGGATAATGTAAGATAGGGTAAATTTACATCAAAAGATTAAACCATATATTATTTTCCCTATACTAAAACGATAATCTAATACACAGAATTATTTATACATTTTATTATTGTCCGAGTATTTTAAGATACTTCTTTCATATCAAAACAGATTTTTCAAAGTTTTTTCTTACGCTTTGAACTTTATCGTGATATAATAATAGCCTTTCCTCTTCCAAGAGAAAAATCACCATATTTATATACAGAATTTTTATGATCTATTCATAGAAAAAAGCAAAATACCTCCTATATTTTAATCTACGAATTTCGGAGAGCAAAACTAATATAGTCAGTCATTTGTGAATCATGTCTTGTTTGAATGTACCTTAAAAAATGAATTTACTGACTGTCTCCATATTGCAATAGTAACGAAAGTAGACTTTGTTGTGCGAGGAAAAAAAAATCGTGACACCAAAATATGAAATTAAATTTGCTCAAACATTCGCCCACGATGTTACTATTATTAGAGTTCGGGATATTCAATGTATTACTGAAGGGCTTATTTGGGACAGTCCTAGAAAAAAAAACAGCTACTTATACGCTCAAATTTAATATGAATTTCATAAGTAATATATTAGTTTAGAAAACGCAAAGTATATTATTAAAATATTTTAACAAATAATTAAGATCGCGGTTACATTTAATTAATAGTTTAATTTAAATTAATTATTTTTCAATGTCTTTGTGGTCTCCCTAACTGCGATGTCTAAATTATTTTAATCCTAAAGGAAAAATTGCTGACCACACATACTAAACGTGCTAAAACACATATGCTAAAATTTTGTGCACACAATTCTATAAGCTTCTAAAAATTAATTTCAATAAAAATATAATGCGGATACACTTCGTACTTTTTTCAAATATTAATTTCATAATTCACTTATGAAATTGCTTATAGCACGTGAAAATCATATAATAATATTTGATAATGTTAATAGTGGCCCAACAGAAAAAAATCCGAGTGAAAAATATTTATGATAGGATATACGATTAAATAAATAAATAAAATTATTTAACAGTATTAGGTTAATATTTTACAGATTAATAACTCTTTATGTTCCCGAAGGAAAGGATTCCAGTTTCATATTCAAAAACAAAATTTAGCCTACAACGGAAACATGAAGTCAAATTTAGTTGTTAGAGTTGAAAATCTTGTTGTTAATTAAAAACTAAACATGAAAAACGCCGAAAATACCAAAAAATCGAAAATCTGTTTTTATTTTCACGACAAAATGTCTTAAATTGCAAGTTTGACAAACAGGAGATAACTGCCAATATTGGTAGAAATAGTTCAAAAGAGAGTAGAAAAAGTGTTGCTGGTTGAATGTGTCACTCAAAGTGAAGTCGGGAACGCTGAATATGCCACACGGAGTGAAGTGGAGACCGCTGAATGTGCCTGTGATAAGATGCGCGGCGAATCGAGGCCATCGCGCAAAATGATCATGTTGTTATTGTTTACATCAATCGAATATTTTTAAACGAGGTGAAAAATATTAAATAAATAAATAAAAGAAATGTTTACAAATGGCACTGTTAGGTATTTAAACACTAAACGAAAGAAAGCTATGTACCTACATTTTATAATGTTGTACTAAGAGCGCAAAAGGAGTGAAGTGGAAAACGCTGTAAGTAACAGAAGTAGGAGTTTTTCATTTTTTCGCTTTCTTGAACAATTTCTTTTTTTGAACTTTCAGCGTTGTCCATGTTTAGTCCTCAATTCATATTTGCCTCTTTCTTTTCATTGATATAGAACAAAATGTTGAGAGTATCGGAAAGCTAAATTTCAAACAGAAAATAAGAGTTATGTAGTAGAAATTATTAATAAAGCCAGAAATGTAAATTATCTTAAGAAATTAATACAATCTTAACTCTGTACTTTCTGATATACTTTCTGGCTTTTCTTTTTTCTATAAACCTGTCGTCCTCCTAAGTTTATGTGGATAAAAAATATAAACATTTAAGGCAAAAATAGCAGTATATAAAGCAATACACAAAGAAAAAATATCTCCATGAGTAAATATGACTTCATATCACCGGTGGCAACGATCTGAACTATCATTTTTGCTTTAATCGGAAATATATTAAATTTATACCTCGCACGATTTAAATTTTTATACCGTCGAATTACAATAGAAATGTACTTTCAAATGTATTTGTTTGAAAACTATATCCCTGTTTATTGATATTTTACTCTTTTTAAATTAATTTTCAAGCATGATTTTTTCCCCAAAAAATATCTATATCGCGTGCAGCAAAGTTACGGAATTTTAACCCATTTCGCTTAAAACAATATAAATACTTAAGCATTTCTTTTCGTCGAATATTCCATAACGAAATTAACGTTTTATGAATAAATAAATAAGCAAATAAAATAATGTAAATCAAAAACAAATTTTAGTAATTACGTAATCAAAATACGCATTTAAACACTGAAATAAATCAGACGCAATAAGGCTGCACTAAATAGCGAATTGTTTGGCTACATATTATTTAAACAATTTGGATTTTAATGTTTGAATTGTTTTGGCTTAAAATGAGACTTTTAAGTCATGATTTTCTAGAACTTGACTGATATTTTTACTTTTTTAGGTACAAATAATCCTGTTTCTGTATTATTTCTAACTAATTCACTAGGCTTTTAGAAAGACCAGAAATAAATGAATGCAGTTTTAATTCTTATTCCAAGTAAATAATATAAGCGATGTGTTACTCTAACACGCTGGTACAAATTTTCTTTAAAGTTCAGGTCTTTTTGAAGGGTTACTCTTCAATAGTGATCTTTTTTATTGCTTTCATTTCGGGAGTCCTAAAAAGGACTGACTGATTTTAAAATTCAATAACTTGCAAACGGTGACAGATATTTAAAAAATTCTTGCAGGAGGATTATGCATAAGGTCAAAAGTTTTTTTACAGTGATTTTCGATTTTAATTCGAGTTACAAACATTAAATGGCGCTGTAAACAATAGGCGCTAAATACAGGCTCGATTTTTTAGCCTTTCTCTTCTTCCATGCGGAAAAAGGTGGTTAAAATGTATTGAGCGGGCCACGAAGTACCAAAAATCGAGCCTGAATTTAGCATCTATTGATCGCAGTGCCATCTACTGTTTTTAATTCGAACTAAAATCGAAAATCTGTAAAAAAAAAACTTTGGACCTCATGCATAACCCTCCTGCAAGATTTTTTAAAATATCTGTCACCGTTTGTAAGCTATTGAATTTTGAAATCAGTCAGTCCTTTTTAGGACACCCAGTATCTTTACAAGAAGAAAGTAATGGATGTGTGAATTTTTTTTCTAATTTTCGACGAATTGGTACGTTTTAAAAGGTCTTTAACACGATTTGACTTATTTAAGAAAATATCAGTTCGTGAGTTAGTCTGTCTGTCTATAACACATATTTTGTGGGCGCTCTATCTCAAGATAAAATGCACATAATTTAATCAAACTTTAGATTCAGTTACGAACCAGGAACATTCGGCGTAAGCTGCCAACGCCCTATTAATCTAGATATCCTGGAAAAATCTGGTAGACCTTTCTAATCTAGAGAACCTTGCTGTTTTTGACATCTGGTCAATATCTGAATCAGCTCAACAGAATAAATCGCAAGGTAATGAAACCCTAAGAAACGATGTTGCGTAATTACACTTTATGGATTTTAACACAATTATTCTAATTGGTAAAGAAAATTTATTTACCAATTGTATAAATATTGAGAAAGTTGCTTCTGCGTCTGAAATAATGAATGATCGGCTACAAGAGAATACTTTTGGAACTATGTGACTCCTCACGGTAAGTTCATTTTTTGGAACTCGCCGTTATTAAAAGGAAATATTGTTTCTAACAATTTGGTGAGTAAGATCTATTTTTTTTTTTTTGTTCTAAGAGGCGCATTTTGTATGTTTACGATTCGTAGTTATGCCTTTTAATACTATATATTTTGTCATAACAGATTACAAGAGACAACAATAAGAGACACGTTCAGTCCAAAAAAAAATGTATATATAAGTAGTAAAAATGTTAATTTAATTCTGTTGTCGTATGAGAGACTAAAGTGTATGAAATGTTCCATTTGTCGTACGCTCCATTACAATAGTACACTATCCGTAACTAAAATAATTAGCGAATATCCCGGCGTATAACACACACTTTAAAATCTAAAAAATCACTTCATTTTTCCGCGTACGTGTTATACACCGAATATAAAATATTTGGTGTAAAATCATAAGAAGAAAACTTTCCATATTTTTAGATGTATATTTAAATGCATTTATATATCAATATAAACGAAAAAACTTACAATATATATTTTCTAAGAAACTTAATCTTCATTATCAGATAATATGAAAGTTCGTTGAATTCGTCCTCATTTGTATTTTCGGGAATTTCATCTTATTCCCCACTGTCGCTTTCATGTACTTCATCCACGCTGTCGCATTCATCTATACATAAATATTCATCCTCGGTACCACCAAGTTCATTTGATATTCTCTTCTACATTTTTAAAAATGATTTTACAATTACTTCTGGTTTGATTTCATTCCATGGTGTTATAATCCATTCACATTTTTGCGTTAATGACGTATGCCACCCATTTCCTTTTTCGTAAATGTTTTTCTCCTTCTAGCTTCCATGTGTTTCACTGCCACCTTAAACATTCTTTGAAAGGTTTGATTATGGAGGCATCTAATGATTAAACTAACGAAGTCAGTGCATTTGGAATTTCTGCCAAACTGTATTAGATTGGATTATTCTTTTTTAATTGTGTCTATTCTATGGTATGTAAACATATCGCAAACTAAAAGGCTTTCTGGTTTTTTTAAAGCTCCTGGACGCTTTTCCAAAGCATTTTTTTATCCATAACTTAAACACATTTTCATCCATCCAAGCTAGTATTTCTTGTTTATTTTTCTGAAGAAATCTTGATGCGTGTTATACAGCAGTATATGCTTGAAATAAAAATATATACTCTCAAATTAGTGATGCGTGTTATACGCCAGGGCATGTTATACACCGGGATATACACTGTAAAAAAAATTCCGCAACGTTCCTGGGAAAAAATGGGCAGCTGAGTTGCCCATTATTTTCAAGAAACATTTCTTGAAAATGACTGGAACTTTACTGTATATGTTAAAAACTTTCTACAGAAATGCCAGTAAGTTTCCTGCGAAATACCAGGAATATTTCTGTTGACAGCAAAACATTATTGACATTTCACAGCATGCGGGATCCGCAGACGATTTTTACATTTCCAGTTGACAATTTTCGCTTTATTACCATTATTTGTTAGAATGAAAAAATATTTTGAAATTGACATCAAAATTATTATTTATAATTTATACGAAAAAATAAATTTTCAGTTAAAATTCAATAAAGTAAATATATATATGATATATTGTTTCCGAACTTTGCTTAAAATATAAAAATATATAAATGTAAATAATAATTAGAAAAAAATCTAGACATAAAATATTTTGGATTTTCGTCAGTAATTATGTTAGTTTACAAGTTAGATAAAATACATATAAATTTTCATGAAAAAGAAAAAAAAAAGAAAATAAAAAAATAAACCTAAACGTAATTGTATATTTTTTCCGAAAAAAAAAAATTCAAATTTGCAGCAATTCAAAGTGTCAAATATATATCAAATTTAAATCAAATTGTAATAAAGTGTTAAAATATAAAATTAATTAAAAAAGAAAAAAAAAGTCAAGAGCATCGAACTCGGGCCGTACGGGTGGCGTGCGAGCCTTCTGCGTCCACACCACGAAAGACACGCTGAAAGCTGCAAACTAATGGGTATTTGAAACGTATGCTAAACCTCGGCATCTAATTTCTGAAAATCTAAGGCCCATTTGAAGAAATCCTTTCACAAGAATAATTAGAGATAAGATCTCTAAAACATACTTTAAATTAATCAAAATCGGTGAGAATCATGTTTGATGATCCCCTGGTTAATGAAGATCCAAATAATAGGTGTATTTTTTTTTACACGGTCTGCTCGTTAAATATTCCACAGACAAGTACGAGAGATAATCTCTTAGCGATGTCACAGAGGTATTGTATTTTCATCTGAATTGTCTTGACAATAGAGACGTAAAGGATTATGTCGTCTATTGATTTATTTGCATTCCATATTGATTTTTTTTACATTCATTTAAGGAATTCGTTTTCGACACTCGCGCGCGAGCAACGGATTATAGCAAAAAAATAATAATTGGCGGCCGAAGCGTTTTGCTGTTTCCAACTTTAGTTCAGGAACGTTTCAGATAAGAAAACCAGAATTTCACAGGAAAGAGCTAAATTATTCTGAAAACCTGAGAAAAGGCGAAACGTTCCTGGATTTTACATGGAATGTTACCATTTTTTTTTTTTTACAGTGTAGGTACGGTAGGGGAGATGGGGGCACATGTGAACAGGGGGCAGATGTGAACATCGCAATTTTTCAATAGTTATTATAAGTTTTTTTATTTGAAAAAAATTACTAAAGATGACGGTATCTGTAGACATATGGTAAAAATTTTCTGAAGCTTTTTGACATTTTGTTTGTCCTCTGTAGCCAAAACACTGTTTTTAGATCTCAAAAGTAAAATCTTTGTTCCAAATTGATAAGCGTATAACTTTATTTATTTATTCATTTATTTGAATTTGAGTGTTTTAACATATACTATGAATACTAATAAATATTTTTGATAAAGTTCTTTTTCTTCTAAAATTAAGAAATGGTAATGGTTTATCAATTTAACAGAAGCAGCAAAGTGGGGCACTTGTGAACAGACAAGTTGGGGCAGATATGAACAGTGCATAAGTGCCCCAATAATCATTCTGTGATTCTGTTCCTTTCAGTTAACTTAATGACAAATAATGTCAGTTCCATTATCTATAATTTTCCTGAAATAGAAGATATTTTCCTCACGCAAAGTTGATTTTGCATTGAATCTTCAAACACATCTTTCAGCAAATACATAAAGAGAAACAAGCTCATTTACATTCAATTGCACCTTAAATAAATTTAATGTTTTCTAAAATGCAATAAGTCTTATGTATTATTTTACTAAACAGTTTACAACAATATTTTTCATGCATTGTTAATACAAAAGTATTACCTTGAACAACTTTGCAAAGTTTTCTATTGGGGGAGATGGGGGCACATGTGAACAGGGGGCAGATGTAAACATCGCAATTTTTCAATAGTTATTATAAGTTTTTTTGTTTGCAAAAAATTACTAAAGATGACGGTATCTGTAGACATATGGTAAAAATTTTCTGAAGCTTTTTGACATTTTGTTTGTCCTCTGTAGCCAAAACACTGTTTTTAGATCTCAAAAGTAAAATCTTTGTTCCAAATTGATAAGCGTATAACTTTATTTATTTATTCATTTATTCGAATTTGAGTGTTTTAACATATACTATGAATACTAATAAATATTTTTGATAAAGTTCTTTTTCTTCTAAAATTAAGAAATGGTAATGGTTTATCAATTTAACAGAAGCAGCAAAGTGGGGCACTTGTGAACAGACAAGTTGGGGCAGATATGAACAGTGCATAAGTGCCCCAATAATCATTCTGTGATTCTGTTCCTTTCAGTTAACTTAATGACAAATAATGTCAGTTCCATTATCTATAATTTTCCTGAAATAGAAGATATTTTCCTCACGCAAAGTTGATTTTGCATTGAATCTTCAAACACATCTTTCAGCAAATACATAAAGAGAAACAAGCTCATTTACATTCAATTGCACCTTAAATAAATTTAATGTTTTCTAAAATGCAATAAGTCTTATGTATTATTTTACTAAACAGTTTACAACAATATTTTTCATGCATTGTTAATACAAAAGTATTACCTTGAACAACTTTGCAAAGTTTTCTATTGGGGGAGATGGGGGCACATGTGAACAGGGGGCAGATGTAAACATCGCAATTTTTCAATAGTTATTATAAGTTTTTTTGTTTGCAAAAAATTACTAAAGATGACGGTATCTGTAGACATATGGTAAAAATTTTCTGAAGCTTTTTGACATTTTGTTTGTCCTCTGTAGCCAAAACACTGTTTTTAGATCTCAAAAGTAAAATCTTTGTTCCAAATTGATAAGCGTATAACTTTATTTATTTATTCATTTATTCGAATTTGAGTGTTTTAACATATACTATGAATACTAATAAATATTTTTGATAAAGTTCTTTTTCTTCTAAAATTAAGAAATGGTAATGGTTTATCAATTTAACAGAAGCAGCAATGTGGGGCACTTGTGAGTAGACAAGTTGGGGCAGATATGAACAGTACATAAGTGCCCCAATAATCATTCTGTGATTCTGTTCCTTTCAGTTAACTTAATGATAAATAATGTCAGTTCCATTATCTATAATTTTCCTGAAATAGAAGATATTTTCCTCACGCAAAGTTGATTTTGCATTGAAACTTCAAACACAACTTTCAGCAAATACATAAAGAGAAACAAGCTCATTTACATTCAATTGCACCTTAAATAAATTTAATGTTTTCTAAAATGCAATAAGTCTTATATGTTATTTTACTAAACAGTTTACAACAATATTTTTCATGCATTGTTAATACAAAAGTATTACCTTGAACAACTTTGCAAAGTTTTCTATTACATTTGTTCTAAACTTGCAATGATGGCTTACTTCCATATCTGAAACAGTTATGTATATGATACATTGAATGGAGATAGATATGAGTAATATTTTCAGAAAGTAAAATTTTTAAACTGATAACTACGGTAAAATCCCTATTGTAACCGCCTCCCTCTTTCAAAAGCAAAAGGAGTTAGGGGAAGAGGGGGGGGGGGGGGTGGTTATAGTCGAGATTTTTTTTAAATCATTAAAAACCCTTCTTTATCTGTAATTTACAAGCAAATAAGGCAAATACAGCAGTGGGAATCTTTTGTATTTCGGCAAATTTGAGATAAGTAGTATGTAATAGCCCCCTCCCTAAAATTTTCCCCAAACAAAAACCCCTAAGCAAAATTTAAAAGTTTTAATTTCTTTTTTAAAATTGCTTCTTTATTTTTTTTATTTTTTTTTCAGCAATACTTAACGAACCATCTAAGCCTCCACCCTCCAAAATCTACTTATTTTCATTTTATAATCTTTTGCTTAAACATATCACCCAGAAACTAGAGAAATATATATATATATATATATTTCTTTAGGGTGAATTTCACAGGTAATTAACTAATGATTACGATGACAAATGAATAACAGAATAAAAAGCATGTCAAAGAATATTTTTCCTTGTGTTCACATGTGCCCCACGTGTGTTCACAACTACCCCGCTGATGGGGCACATGTGAACAATTTTCCGAATTTATAAAACTATTAAAAAATGTAAGAAGAACTATACAGGTGATTTAAAAAAAATACCATGTATAAAAGAATGTTCTATTTACTATACTGAGTAGGTTTTGTTTATAGAAATTAATCCAGTCATGAGAAAAAGCTATATTTATGCGAACTGTTCACATGTGCCCCCATCTCCCCTATATCTAAATAAATATATAACAATCAGTAGAAATATTTTGCACACACCAAATGTTAACAGTTATAGTTAAATATGAAAATTACTTATATTCGAAAATAAGAAATTTTTTATCGCTCATCTCTTTTGGGAAATGCTTATTTCACTCTCTAGCAAACGTACCTTGCATATAAATGAGGTATTTCCATCAAAGGCACAGGCATATGTTTTCTTAGTACTTCTAAACTAATAAAATGTAAGCAAAGTAATATCGATCTTTCTTAAGACAGATGAAATTGTCTAAACATTTAGTAATTAACAAAACCCAAATCAAGTATCGCGAAACTATTGGCTATATCCCATTACCGTGCGCTAAAAATTTCAGACGACAGAAGACATACTCAACTAAATAAGATATTTTATAGTATCTTCTATAGGGAATAATAACAGTTATGCCTTCCGAAAACTTCGAACCATTTAATACTGCTGTTGTAAGGAAATTATCCAATATTCAAAATCACAGGAATGTTTTTTTAAACTTTTGAAATAAAATAAAACGAAACAGAAATGCGTCATTATATTTCTAAAAAAATTAAACAAAACAATGGCATAGAAACATAAATTTTGTTTGGAAGGTTAATAATTGAAATTCATTTCGTTTTGGAGAACCTTATTGCCCAACTTTTACCGCCAAATGTGACTAGCTTGCTACAAACATTAGATCAGTCTGAAATTCAAATATTTAAAAGATATTACGGTAAGTTCATGTTCCAGTCAATTTTGAATATTGATTTGGATGCTAATTTTTTGGATAATATGAAATCTATAATCATGAATTATGCAATATTCTGGTCTGCTAAGGCATAGGAGACTGTCAAAAGATGTATTAAAAATGTTTTTATAAAGTATTAGCAATCAATGAAAGTAACAAATGCAGTAAGAAAAATTTCTGGTTGTGAAAATATCAGACAAACAGAAGTTATTGACTGGGTAAATAGCGATGTAGATCATCACCTGGTGGACGAAGAAATTTTAAATTTCGTAAATGAAAAGTAAAGGTTGACAATGAATTATCTGTTGAAGAGAAACGTGTTTCTTCGGAGGGAGCATTTCAAGCATTAGGTGTATGCCTTTTTTAAAAGTTGACACTAAATTGTATACATTTTTTATTATTTTTATAAAGGTTTCTTTGCGTATCACCGAACAGCAAAACGAATCAACTCTCTCTGACGTAATTATAATGAGGCATTGGCGATGAGGTAGCTGCTCATCAGCGAGTCGAGCGATAAACAAAAAAGAATAATTAAGCAGTACTTTTAAAAATAAATTTATGTACTTCAAACTGTAATGGCAAAAACAATGTGTAATTATAATAAAAAGTGAAAATAAATGATTTAAAAATCGAATAGGTACATTCAGTGCTGCCAGTGGGCTACCTTCTTAAAATTCAGATTTCTTGATTAGCACCACTTCGTTGAAATAGTAAATTTGACCTTATTTAATAGCAGAATTCTTAAGGCAAAAACAAGGGGAATTTTAACATTTCAGAAAAGTGGTGCCAATCAAGAAATCTGAATTTTTAAAAGTAGCCCACTGGCAACACTGGGTACATTCATGACTCTATTCTCACAAAAAAAAAAATATTTCTATAATCCGGATTTTTCTCATATCCTGATTACTCCAGTACAGATTAGTTCGGTTATGGCTGAGTCAACTCTAGGAACAGTAAACCATTCTGTATGATACATCCTGTATAATAAATGCTTTTAATTTAACCACTTGAAGGAAGCCGATATGTTACATATACCACCTAATTTCAATACCAAAATGACACTAGAATTTTGAAAGAAAATTTTGCTCTTATAATATACACGCAACGAAAAAAAAAGCTTTTATTTATTTTTAAGCAAATTTGTTTTCAAATCCTGGTGTCAATCAATCATTTCCACATACTAGCAACAAAAGTACTTTGCCCCCGGAAGGATTATTATAACTACTATATCATAATATAATTGACACAATAAACACAAAACAATAATAAAAATGCTATCTAAAATATATGCGTGGGACTGAGAATAAGAAAAAAATATGTATGGAATCAGAAAGAGAAATATACATACATATATATTGTCTCGATACCCAGGTAGCACACAGATATCGGCCAATGTCCCGATCAATATTGGCCGATATCTCGAAAGTCACTGAATGTCAGACGTCAAATTTACAATATCTACCGATATTCACAGATGTAACTTAAAATTAGTTTTTAAAAGAAAGCATCCAAACGAATTTTTTGCATAACTTATAACATTATAATACGTAAATAGTATTTTCTAAACAATAAAATTTAACAACTTTACTATTTTTAGAAAACTTGTATTTTTAATGCCTTATTTTTGATATTTTATTTACATTGACCAATGTCGTAAAAATGATATTAGTATTCCAACATTCAGAGATATCTGTCGACATTCGTAAAAACAATATCATTTTTCAGACATTTCAAGATATCTGTCGACATTTAGCATATCCGACGAAGTTTGTAATTTTGACCAAAGTGAATGGAAAGTTCTGAAGGACCGCCCATTTTTATAGTTTTCGTTGGCCATGAAATTTGCGTTATATAAAAATTTTCTTTAGAAATCTATAGTTATTTATATGTATGTATATATTTGAAAAAAATATATATACATAGAAATCTATTGAGATTAGTATGGAAAATTTTCTGTAGTACAATTTATATAGAAATTTATAGGGATTGCAAAATAGAAAAATTTCTCAAGAAAAGCATTTCATATTAAAATCTATTGATAGTGCTAATAAAAACTTAATAAGGAAATCTGTAATTGTTGCTCTAGAATTATTTGTATTTAAAATAATAATGTAGTGCCTATAACGATGTTAAAATATCACAATAGTTTTTTAAAAAACGAAAGATGCTTTTTTTTATTACATAAAGTTTTTTAATGAAAAAGAGATCAATTTATGGATACTATGTTTAATGGATACTATGTTTATCTTTTTAAAATTCTCTCGAATTTCAGACTTTTAAAATAATTTTATTTTTTATTATAGAAAGAATACAAGTTTAGTTTCAAAAGCAGGTCATTAGTTTTCAACATAATTTCTTTTAAAATTTCTAACAAACTTAAAAATAAAAAGTGATATTTAAATGCATATGTTAAAAGAATGTAAAAAAAAGTCGGTTGTGATTGAAAAAGTGTGAGATAATAAAATTATAATTTTGTCAGACATTGTTTTCGTCACTAACAACATTTCTACTCCCACCACTTTCTATTTAAAGTTTCTTAGTATTAAAATTTTAGTAGGTTTTAACTATTCATTTATAGGATAAGATTTAAAATCTGCTTGTGCATCAACTTCTAGCTCAGTGAGGAGTATACATTCACCTCGCTTGAAAATCGCAGTTGCTGGTGTTTAGAAAAGAAATTAATGTCTAAAAAATTATAATTTAATAGTTAAAAATGTTATTCTGGAATATTGGAAAAATATATCACTCAATGTCAAATAATGATATTCAGCAATGACAGAAAAAGATTTAGCTTAATGTCGCAAACTGTTATTCAGAGATGTTGGGATATATTGGCCAACATTGGCAAATGTAAAAAAATAATATTTGTGGAATATCTTTTTAGGGGGGGGGGGGGTCATTTAATGTTGGCCAATATTACATTTTGATATCGGTCAATATATCATTTTGATATTGGCATCATTAATATATTCGATAATATATATACATTAATACATAATATACAGGGTGTTCCGTTAAAGGGGTCCAATATTAATAGGGGTAATAGAGGAGATCACACGGAGCATAAATCAGTATATAATGCCTGGCCGGATCTCAATAATTTTCAAGTTACAGCAAATAGAATGAAAAATCGGAAATTTGTAAAAAAACCCTCATTGCTAAACTATCGATAACGCTACAAAAAAACGAAGCACATATTTAGAAAGAGCAGAAAAAATCCTACGAAATGACATAAGTTGTTTTAGAATATTGAGAATTAATGGCGAGTTACAAGCTCTGAAACAGTGAAAAAATACAAAATCAAATATTTAGCAAAATAGTTAATCGTTAATTCCAAAAATGCAACTCTACCTACATCAAGGAAAATGTTATAAAATTTGGTCCATTCCGAAAGCTTTCGAAGAAGCTGACAATAAACCATATCAGTTTAATTGTATGGGAGAAATCAAGCAGTTCCCTAGTTACAACTCTGTACTGTTGCACGCTCGGAAAGGGCGAAACTCCGCCCATGACGATTGTAAACACCCCGTTTTAATATCTTTCAATTATACATTTCTGATCAACCTCAATCAATACCCTTTCATTATTCAGTCTGGTCAAGTGAATGACATATTGTGCAGCTCTCGCCTTGTCTTAAAGCAAACTCCGTGACTGCTGCGTTTCCTCCATGAACTTTCAGGATGATGAAGAAGAAGTACTTTTTATGCAAATTTTCTATGTGTATAGGAAGAAAAGTGTAATAAAACAGCAGTCATCAGTGGGCGTTATGTTAAAGGGAGGCTGTTGTAAGTGGGATTGTAGTAAGTTGATGTATAATAATTATGCCGGAATACTCTAACGAAGAATATGCGGACGTGCATCTGATGTACGGGCAAGCTCATGGAAATGCATGTCTAGCACAGCGCATGTACCGTGAGCAATTTCCAAGGAGACGTTGCCCAAGTTCGAAACTCTTCATAAAAATCGATAGACGATTACGGGAGACTGGATCGTTTAATACAGCAAGCATTGATGAAGGGAAACCTCGACATGTACGAACATCTGCAATGGAAGAAGATGTACTGAATATTTTTAAAGATAACCCCTCCACGAGTACACGAGCTGCTGCGTCTGAAGTCGGTGTTTCTCACCAAAGTGTGTGGCGTGTTCTGCGTGCAGAAAACATGCACCCCTTTCATGTGCAGCGGGTACAACTGTTATCAGTAACAGATTGTGCTCAGCGGACAGAATTCGTACGCTGGTTGCTTAATGTAACAGAAAATAATCCACAATTTCTGGAAAATATTTTATTTACTGATGAAGCAACATTTACGAGAGAGGGCGTGGTAAACACGCACAATATGCACACATGGTCATATACAAATCCGCACACTGTTTTCCCGTCGAACGCACAACAAAAGTTCAGTGTGAACATATGGGCAGGTGTCCTCGGCGATTATCTCATAGGACCATATTTACTCCCAGATGTACTCAATGGCAGTACGTACTTGGTTTTCCTACGGGATATCTTACCGCAGTTACTGCAAAATGTGCCAGCAACATTGCGCCACAATATGTGGTTTATGCACGATGGCGCACCGGCACATTTTTTCATAGGTGTTCGCAATCACCTCAATTCAACATATCCTGGGAAATGGATTGGACGCAGTGGACCTGTTGCTTGGCCTGCACGCTCTCCAGACCTCAATCCGTTAGACTTTTTTGTTTGGGGACACCTTAAATCGCTGGTGTATGAAACGCCTGTGGATACACCGGAGGATTTACTAGCGCGAATCGTTGTCGCGGCAGGAGACATTCCCAACTCAGTCGGAGTTTTTCGGCGTGTTCGCCAATCTTTACGACGTCGCTGTCGGCTGTGCGATTCTGTTAATGGGCGCAACTTCGAACACCTATTATAATAATGTCCGTTCGTCTGCCTTCCGACATTGAACTGTGCAGCGCAGGCCAGAAGACTATGCTTCACATATGTCATAAAGTACGTGGAATGTAATTCTTTATTTGTCATTTTTCTTTTATTTTCAACACTTTTTGGCACAGTATTTTGTAAGTCACAGACTGTGGTGTACTCAAATTGTAAATTACAAAGTTTGTATGAATTAATTTAAAATTTAGTGTCTTTTTTAAATTTATAATTAATAAAATTATTATGCTATTTGTTATTATTATTTCCTATCATAAATTATGATGCACATATACATACAATAATTGTCCATGTAAAACATGTACTGAAACTTCTTGCATAGTTACAAATCGCAATATTTTTAATTATTTCCGAATTTTCACCACCAGTTTAATTTTAAAGAATTTAACTTAAGCTTTATATCAATAAAAGGCCACTTTAAAATGTAGACTATTATTGTAAAGATATTTTGGTTCATTCAACTCTTGAATAATTAAAAATGTTGCATCTCAGAAGAAGCATGATCGAAAATGTATAGTTGAGAGTAATTAAAAAGGCGGTGTTTCCAATCGTGATGGGCGGAGTTTAACCTTTGCTAGTGTCAAAGAAAGCGGAGTTGTAACTAAGAAACTGATTAATTTCTCTCACACAATTAAACCGATATGGTTCATTGTAAGCTTTTTCGGAATGGACCAAATTTTACTACATTTTCCTTGTTGTAGCTAGAGTTGTCTTTTTGGAATTAACGATTAACTATTTTGATGTATATTGGATTTCGTACTTTTTTCACTGTTTCAGGGCTTGTAACTCGTCAATAAATATTGCTATTTTAATACAATTGATGTCATTTTGTAGGTTTTTTTCTGCTCTTTCTAAATATGTGCTTCGTTTTTATGTAGCATTATCGATAGTTTAGCAATGAGGGTTCTTTTACAATTTTCCGAATTTTCATTCTATTTGCTGTAACTTGAAAACTATTGAGATCCGACCAGGCTTTATATACTGATTTATGCTCCATGTGATCTCCTCTATTACCCCTATTAATATTGGACCCCTTTAACGGAACACCCTGTATATGGCGATATTAGCATCAATTTCCTATCAAATTTAAACATTTTCGTTATAGCAGTTGCCAACCTTTAAAAATCCACAATGAAATTCTTACCACAACAATTACTTTCCTATTGGAAGATTACCACGTGAAAAATTAAAATTAAATAAATAGTTTGACGAATTTAAAAAAAGGGAATATTACGTCATAATTTTTCTAGTTCAAGATTTCCACTTTTAAAATGAAAATGAAATAGTTTGACGAAATTAAATAAAAGTGACTATTACGTCATAAAATTTCTATTTCAAGATTTCCAAGTGGAAAATGAAAATGAAATAAATCTTTTGGCGAATTAAAAAAAGGGAATATTACGTTTTATTGGAAATATAAAGGGCGTGGTATAGTATAATGTCATATGAGTGTGAAAAAATGTATTGAAACATGATAAAAGCCCAATTATGGAAATATTGGCGTATTTTAACATTATTGCTCCAATGCTGAATTGAAATAAGTTCATTTATCGTTGTATTCTTTTACGTCTGTTGTATAAATTTATACATTTTTATATTTGGTTTTCATTTGGTTCATGTGTACAGCACTTCGACTGCTTTTTTTATTGTTTGTTTTATGTTGTATGTTAAATTTTGAAATTGATTTTTGAGAACAAACATTCTTCAAATTCCGGGAAACATCGGGCACTTAGCTAGTTATAAAATAAAATAATATATAATATCTGTTGTCTCGTAATATATACTGGTTCCGACGCAATTTGAAAAACTCAATCTAATGCATTATATCATATTTAATCATGCTTAATTATATGTACATATATAAAGTAATTGTTTGAACAAAATAAAGCATATCCATTTTTTTAATGTTATTTCAGCACAGTAAACGAGCTAATATAATATAAGATATGAATTAGTAAATAATTAATAAAACCATTCAAATATGAATTATATTTGGTATCACATGAAATTCTGAAATGTACGACTTACACCCTCTTCCTATGTAAAATTCAAATACATACTTTAAAATTTCTTTAATATCAAGTTATTCTTTTTATTTTAACTAGAGTTTCGGAATCGATATTTCATTTCTATTTATAAAACATCTGCTTTATGTGATAAAATAAAAATATCTATCCACTTTCTTCATTTTTTATTTAAATTATTTTCCTCAAAAGTATAAAACAAGATGTACTTTATTTTTATGTAAATCGCATCAAATATTTTATAAAATTCTTAAGAAGTAGGAGTACATGTTTTTACATAAAATAGCCGAAAGGAAATTTTAAGAATAAAAGATGTATAAGAAAGGCTTTATGTGAAGAGAAAAAAAAATATAAAACCATGCATGTTTCTTTAAAAAAAAAAAAAAAGTAAATTAAACAATGCGACTTGAAATTTAAAATTTCATTTAACATTTTCAAAATGAGAATAAAATATTTTATAATAGAAATAGTATATAGAAAAGGATTTTTCATATGGAGTAAGAAATACATATGATAGATGGATAGTAATGTTTGTGTCAATTTGTTTCTTTCTCATATTATCATTAATAAGTTAGAGATAAACTACTAAAATAAAATAAATAGTAAGTGGAATAAACATTATAATAAGCAATAATATTAGTGTAAAATCACCAGTCATGGCCCATATACCAGTAATGGCCCAGTAATTATTCCTATAATGCTAGACGCGAAACACCCAACATTTGAAGCCACACCAGTGGCCGAGAGGTTCTGCTCTCGAAGCTGGTAGACGGGATGTGTTGGGTTCGAACCCAATCGCGCTCGTCGGCTTAACCGTTCAGAGATTTCATGGTTTTCTGCAAACCATGGAATTCCATGCGTAAATACAGGCTAGGTTTCCTTAGAAAGACCCCCACGGAGGGCACTCCCCTCTTGGGCCTATATCCCTCGAGTACATAATTGGCCGTCAAAAATCGACCCAACCCAACATTTGTATTTAGCGTCAATCAAAAATGATAAAATGGTCTTGTGACTGTCACCTTATGCCTTTGTTTTGACTAATCAACGCACGTCATTTGAACAGGGACTCTTCCTAACGAAGCTTCTTTTTTTCTAGGAAGATATTGCAAGGTTTGCTAGCAAGACTTTTAGTGAGTAAAGTTGGGTTTCGTGCTGTATACAAAATTTTCAAAAAGGATACACGAATTAATTTGTTATATATATATTCAAAACATTTATTTTAATTTTTTTTCACGTTGTCTAGATTGTTCCGTGGTAATGCATTTGCCTGCTATTAAAATCGTTTCCGGTTCAAAACTTGACGTCGAAGTTTGAATATTTTTCAAAGGCATAGCTTGTTTTATTATCTAATTAGATTCAATTTTACAGAAGATTTGTAAATGGTTTTGATACTTTAAGACAAAACGATGTTGAAAAATATTTTTTCAATTATTTTTTTTAATTCAAAAATCTTTTTTTTCTTTGAGAAATTGAGAAATTTCAAATTTTACTTAAACTTCTGCTAAATTTTGAAATTTCCCCGGAATGTTAAATTTCGTTTAAACATTTTGATTTGTTTTGAGAAAATTCAAAATTTTAAATTTTGCGTGAACATCAACTAAAATGTTGAGAAAGTTCAGCATTTTAAATTTCGTTTAAAAATATTTTTTGTTTTAAGAAATTTTAAATTTTATTTAAATTTCTACTAAATTTTTTAAGTTTCGGAATAAAAAAAATCGGACTTTGAATATTTTTTTTCAAATACTTTGGCTGGAATATTTTTAATTTGATTAAAAATAGCTTTCTTTTGTAATCATTTAAAAATTATATTTACACGTTCTATGAAAAAATTAAATAATTATAAATTAATGATTTTGATTTATTGATTAAATGATAAAGTGTTTTGAAAGGGATATTAAACGAAGCATTTTGTGCGATCTTCGCGATCACACTTTGTGCAATCACTTTGTGAGATCACGCTTTACCCACTTGCTACAATTTATTCTGTACTAAAACTAGTGGGTGAGACGACAACGCGAGTTATTTTCTTTAACTGTTTATTGATGCTAATCATTCTTGGAAAAAAAAAAAAAAACTTTTAACAACTTAGAACATCGTTCTAAGGCCAAGTAATATTTTTTTTTTTAGTTAATTAACATTAACCGCAAAACATGTCGGGAAATATACGACCCAGAGGATTATAATTATTTTTTATTCCCACAACTTTTAATAAAATAATCTCTATAATAGACATGTACTGGATACTTTTAGCATTTTTAGAGGTAAAAAAGTGTTTCGAATTCACACCAGAATTTTCGAAAAATTTTATTTAAATATGGAAACTTCAATTATACACCTTTTTTTTCATCAGAGTTATAAAAGTAAAAAAATATATACATTCAAAAATTCTGGTACAAATCTTGATTAAAATTAAGTGTGGTATAATGCATCTCATATCCCTTCAAGGATTAAAGAGGATCTGGGAAAGATTTTGTAAATTGTGGTACGATTGAATATAAATACGATCGCAAGATTCTCCCATAATAAATCTTATGTTCTTGTAAATTTAAAATTTTAGATAATATAAGGCATCAAACATTTGGAATGTTCTTAATATAGTAATTCTCTTATGTTTACGTCTCTTAAAGAATATTTCCTAACTATGTAGAAATGAAATGATCTTACACTGGTAATTGATTTGCATACTTAAAATTTTCGTTTCAAATCAATATAAAAATGGTCTATAAGGTCAGTCTGCCTAAATGTGATAACCCCTAAATGCGACAATGTTCTTTTACATAAAATCTTAATGCAAGTATCGTAAATAAATGTTATATAATGACACATAAGTAGATAATAGTAGGGGGGGGGGTTCAACGACCACAGGCTAATCTCAAATGGTGAAATGGTGAAGTTTCCCAATCTCTCATGAAAGAAAAAACAATTCAATATAGGGGATCAAGCTTAATCATCTTTCAAATCGCAAAAGTTTTATATTTCATTTTGTTGTTGTGTCTGATGTTACATTATGTAAACGGTTTAGTTTATATCTATTTGTATAGACGCGTAGAAATATATACGTGTGTATCAGTTTATACGTATGTATGTGTGTGTATAAGTATATAGAATTGTCTTTAAATGAACTAGAATTAATGTATGTGATTAAATAGAGTATTTATCAGCTTGAATGGTATGAAAGTTATACTCAAATATTCGCGATGAAACCTCTTTCTATAGAATAAGATTTATGGTTCGTTGTTATGTCTAGAATAACATTATCAAAACGGTTTCGTGTATATGTATTTGTATAAATGCGTAAAAATATATACATATGTATCAGTTTATACGGATGTATGTATCAGTTTGCATATATGTCTAATTACATAGATGTGTATGAATAAATACAATATTTATACGTTTAAACACTTATAATTAAAAAAAAAAAGTTTTACAAATGTTTTCTAAGAAAAAAAAAGTTTTACAAATGTTTTCTAAAAAAAAAAATAAAGTTTTACAAATGTTTTCTAAGAAAAAAAAAATTTACAAATTTTTTCTAAAAAAAAAAAAAAAAAAAGTTTTACAAATGTTTTCTAAAAAAAAAAAAAAATAGTTTTCTAAAAAAAAGTTTACAAAATTTTCTAGAAATAAAAAAAAAAAGTTTTAAATTGTTTACAACTTTTAAAAATTCAAAAAAAAGTGTTAAAAAGTTTTCATGCTTATCATGCTGACATGCTAGCGTGATACATCTATATATCTAAACATAGTATATTTCACATAGTATACACTACATTACGTAAAAGATTCAATATTTTCCAACTCAACTGCAAGTTATTAAATACATTTTACGAGAATTACATTTTACGAGAACAATTCAAAAAGAGTTTGAAAATAAAAATTTACACATAATTAAAAAAAATGAAGACTTTAAATTTAATACAAGTTTAAGAATATTTACAAATTTAAAAAAAAAAGAATTAAAAAAGTTTTCTGAGCATTCTTAACATGCTAACATGCTAAAAAAAAAAAATAATAATAATAATAAAAAAAACAAAGTTTATGTCTCCTATAATTTTAATTATAAAATTAACTTGTTTTCCCACCACTTAAAGCAATTAGGCTATTTTAATACAAATTCATTTGTATTCAAGTAAGAGAATAATATCTACTTATGAATAGCATCGACTTAAAAACTATGTTTGTCATCTCTCGCTCCTAAAGACGAAATATTAGTTAGAGATAACAAACCGGATGTTTATATCATCGCGTCATTTTTTTTAATATCTGATAATCCGATAGCATGTTTCCCATTTCGAACTCGGTCTTCGATTGTGTTGGCTCGTTAAGTTTTGCTCTCTATATTCCTTCATTTTAAAAAAGAACTATATATTTTCTTTATACTTTTGATATTGAAAAGATCTAATCTAATTGTACTTAATAGAAATATTCAAGTTCGCATTATTTTTAAGTTAAAAAATCGGATATATGCATGTATATGTGTATGTATGATTATCAAGTTAAACAATCGGATATACGTATCTCTCTCTCTCTCTCTCTCTTTCTGTATGTATATGTGTGTCTGTGTGTATGTGTATGTGCACAGGTATATATGTATATGTGTGCATGTATGTGTATATGTATATGTCTGTGTGTCTGCATACATGTATGTATGTGTATGCATGTATGTATGTGTAAGTGTGTATGTATGTATGTATGTGTGTGTGCATGTGTTTGTTTGTTTGTGAATAATAGTTTTTAAATAAGTATACAGAAATAAGTAACGATTTTTTATTAAAACAAAATCAATTTACAAGAAAGTTTAATTTACAAAATAATATGATAAGTCTTCTTTATTCAGCATTTTCTTGTTCATTATAATCTCGACTAATTTTACAATGCCCGTATGCAAAGCTAGTGATGCCATCTTCTAAAAGGTATCTTTTATCATCAAAGGGACTAAGACTAATTTTATTCTAAGTCAATGTATAAAAAATGATCAACATCTTAAGTGATCTTTGTCTACAATCCCCATGTTTGTTTTCAGTTGACGTAAACATTGCAAGCAATCTTTATACATAATCTTTTGTCGAACAACCCGATTAGAAAAACATAAAAAAAAACCCGTCTTTTATTTCAATCTCAAAAAACTTAACAACTATTTAACCACAAAGTTTGTTTTAAATTATGCATATGATAAAATTATATTAAACCTACAAAATTCTTTAATAGTTGAAGCATGTAAACATAATTACATAAAAATTCTTAACCAAATCCCAACATCCAAGTCAAAATTTCAAAATAAATACTTAATTTTCTTTTTTTGTTGTTATTTTTACTGATTCATCAACATCTATCAACAAAAATAAGTACACAAATAAAGAATTTAGCATAATTGTTTTATTAAAACGAAACAATTTACAGAAAAGAAATATTAACACTAGTGTAGCAAGAGTCCAATTACATATTATTTATAGTAATTACATAATTTCTCAACTAATAAATCTTGATCAACACAGCACCACCCAAATGACTAACTACTTAATCCATCTGTAGAAATATACTTCTAATCTTAAAGTAGCTACTTTTATTTCGAGTTAACATACCCACATATATAAATGATAGTCATCTTTCAATTATCATTCTCCATGATCGTTTACAGTTGTTGCAAACACTCTCATCATTTTCATGTCAGATTTCCCATCAAACAATCTGTGTATTACAAATGTTTTAATGGGATTAAAGAATACATTTTTTTTTTTATTTAAATCCTTCAATCTCAAAAACTTTGTATCTAAACTAAACAAATGCAAAAATTACATGAAACCTGCAATTTTCTTTAATAGATAAAAATGTTTATGCATGACTGTCAAAGTCCCAAACATATCCAACATACACTAATAAGCAAATAAACTAATTTTTCCAGAAATATATATTTTTTAAAACAAATTTTGAAAATCTAACAAAAAAAAAAAAAAAAAAAAAAAAAAAGAATTTGTTTTACATTACACAAATTTCACGAACATACATGTGATTTTATATTAACACTTCTTTTATATCCTAATGTTTAAATAAGTAATCTAATTGAAAATTCCTATACGTTTCTTTCAGATATTTAATAGAATATTAGTTATCTAGATAATAGAATAAGAATTTCATCATACATACAAAAATTCATCACAGTTCAAGGGTATACTATTAAATTCGGATTAAACTCGGATTTAGTTATATATGATTAAAATTTAATTTTTTTAAACTTTTTTCCTCAGTGCTGCCCCCTAGCGAGCGGATTTTTGAAAATAATGGTTTTAATACCTCTGAGGCTGACAATTTGTATTGCTTGTAATCAGACTTGGATAACTTTGATTTTTGAATGAATTTGAGGGATGGTGATTAGAATTTAGTCAGAATATAGAATAAAAATGTTAATTAGCATAATTTTTAATTTGAATAATCGATGTAAAAGATTAAAAATGAGTGTTAAAAAGATTTGATTATGAAATGTTTGTAAGAATTTAGTGAAAATAATAGATTGTTTTCTTTTCAAACTGGATTTTGATTTTATTTGAGGTTAAGGATTCATTAATTTAATCTAAATTATGATTTTTAAAGGATGATGCAATACCTTAAAACGTTGCGATAGAATAATGTAGGATTTATTTTCAGGGTGATGCAATACTTTTAGAAGTTGCAACAAGCAAATAATTTATTTTTCAGATTGAGTTTTGATGTTATTCGAGATTATTGATTCATTAATTTAATCTAAATTAGGATTTTTTAGGGATGATGCAATATCTTTAGATGTTTCAACAAGCAAATAATTTATTTTTTAAATTGAATTTTGATATTATTCGAGATTATTGATTCATTAATTTAATCTAGATTAGGGATGATGCAATATCTTTAGATGTTTCATCAGAAAAAATTTTTGGCTAAAGAACTTGGGTAATATTTTGAAGTACTAATTGATTAATATAAAATATTCGTTTGTAATATTTATAAACATTTTGAAGTATGTAATTCATATGTCACATTAATATTTTAGAAAATCATGTTCTTATACATGAAAGTTTTAAGGAAATACATTTAAAGTAATAATATTTATATAGGGGTGAAGCATTTTTACTATTAGTCTTTCGTAAAGACTTTTTTCTGACATATATTCTATTTTGAATAATTTAGATGTAGTTAATAAATAAATAAAATTTTTTATTAATCTTCGTTTGAATCTGTAACATACAACTAGTACTACAACTTTGAAAAACATTTCTAGGAATTTTATCTGATTGAGTTAGTAAACATTTCTTGGAATTTTATCTGATTGTGAAAAGAGAGTTTTTGATTGGTTTATTAAACCCTTTTTTCCCACTCGCTTTTCGAGTGGTAAAGAGGGTGACTGTTTTCTACGCGCTTTTCGAGTGGTAAAGAGAGTTTCTTAAACTCGTTTTGCTACACGCTTTCCAGGTGGCGCTAGGGGGTGAAATGTATAAATAGCGATGGAAATTTTAATTTTTATCTTTTCATGTTTTTTTTTTACTAGTGACAAGGTGTGCCTTAAATTGCTCTTGCTTTTATTTAAGTGATTAAGATTGTCTTATAAGAGTTCAATCTTTTTTTTTCTTATTCATTTATTATGGATGCTGCCATGCCTGTTAGAGAAACCATGACTTTGAAGGAGATTTTTAGTTGTAACATTTGTCAGAAGACATTTTAAAGCCTTTCCAACTTGAATCTGCATGTGAAGGTTCATTCTGATGAGAAATTATATGTATGTGATATTTGTGGGAAAGCTTTTGGACGGAAATCAAGTCTACAAAGACATCAAAAGACGCATTCTAAAGTTTTTTCGCTGAAGAATAATACTTCCTTGGATGTCGACATAACTCCTGAAGAACCTATCAAGACTTTGACTGTTGAAAAGAAGAGGCCTGTATGTTTGACTTGTGGTAAAGATTTTTTGACCACTTCTAACTTGAATAAACACAAGAAGATTCACTTAAATATTAAACCATTTATCTGTAACAAATGCCAAAAGTCTTTTATTAGGAAAGCAGACTTGCTCAGACATTCGAAAATTCATAATGAACGACCTACATTCAAGTGTGATAAATGTGATCTAGATTTACATGGAGGTATTACTTGGAGAGGCATCTTGGATAATATCACAAACCATGCCCTGTCTGTAGTTTTTGTAATAAAGTGTTCGGTCGAAATTATGAACTGAGACAACATATACGTACCCAGCATCTAAAATAGTTATTATGAAAATGTATTTATTTAATGTAAAGTCTTAAAGTCTTTAACCATCATCTTCTTTTAAAAAATAATTTAATCCACAAACTGGTCTTAATTTTTGTCTAAGTTTATTAAATTTTCAGTTGTATAAATATTTTTGTATTTTTTCATAATACTATGAGTTTTATTTAAAAAAACTTTAATTGTAGTTGGTATACATTGCAAAATACTTATGTTATTTGATTTAGAATGATATAAGTCTATTTTAAATTATAAAAAATTTAAACTTTCATTTAATTTAACAGGTTAGTTGATTTATAAAGATGTTTTAAACACAAGATTTTTTAAAGCGATTCATCATGTTAATTAAAATCGAAATTAATGTATTTTTCCCGCTTTTCATATTAAACCTCTTTCTTTATTCCTTTTCCAAGCTAGTGTTCTGATTTAGCTCCTATAAGATTATGCATTTTCTAAAAGTAATGCTTAACTTGGTTAATTATAAAAGTAAGTAATTTAATAGAGATTTTTCAATGTTTGAATTTCTGAAGATAGCCATTAATAGAAGTAAATTTATAATGAATATGTATTCATGTTTGCTTTTAACTTTAAAATAAATGAATTCTGAAAAGCAATTTTCACATAATGATTTCATTTTAAAATATTTTAGAGATTTATTTATCTTTATAATATTTGTATGTGTGAATGAAGAGGATATGTTATTTAGGTTGTAATACATTGGGTATTAAGTATTGTAATAAAAAATATGAGTATATGTATAAATATTTCAGGTATTTGCATTGATATTAGTTTAAATTAAGTGAAGGTGTTATTCATTAAAGTTTGAAGCTTAGCTGGTAGTGAATTGGGTTTTTATAAAATTATGTTTGCGAGTTTGATGAAATTATTAAAATTCTTTATAAAATTATGTTTGCGAGTTTGACGAAATTATTAGACATACTTTATAATATCCGAAACAGACTGGTAGAAATTTTAAATAAAATCACCTTTGTTTTATTAAAACTTATATAATTAATATAAGTATAAAAGATTTTAAACAAAATCACGTGTTGTAAATACATTTAGCTTTTGATACGCAAATTCAACTGACTGTTGCTTAGTATAGATGATAATTAGTTACACTTTTTCGTCATATTGAAAACATTTAAAATTTATTAGTATACCTTTGAACTCTGATGAATCGGAATTTGATAAATTTTTATATGTGAGTTTGATGAAATTCATAGGTACTCTATTAAATAACTGAAAGAAACACGTAGAAATTTTAAATTAGATCACTTTCATATAATTTAAACATTAAGATTTTTAAGAAGTGTTGAAGATTTATAATAAAATCATATGTAAATGCAAATTCAACTAACCATTGCTTACTGCAGGTGATAATTAGTAACACTTTTTTGTTATATTGAAAACTTTTAAATTACATTAGCATACTCTTAAATTGTACTAAGATAAGGTTTGATAAATTTATGTATGTGAGTTTGATGAAATTCATAGGTACTCTATTAAATAACTGAAAGAAACACGTAGAAATTTTAAATAAGATCACTTTCATGTAATTGAAACATTATTATTTATAAGAAGTGTTGAAGATTTTTAATAAAAACATATGTAAATGCATAGCTTTTGATACGCAAATTCAACTAGATGTTGCTTAATATAGGTGTTAATTAGTAACACTTTTAAATACTTAAAATTTAATAGTATACCCTTGAACTGTGATGAATTTTTGTATGTATGATGAAATTCTTATTCTATTATTTAGATAACTAATATTCTATTAAATATCTGAAAGAAACGTATAGGAATTTTCAATTAGATTGCTTTCATATAATTGAAATATTAAGATTTTTAAGAAGTGTTGAAGATTTATAATAAAATCATATGTAAATGCATAGCTTTTGACATGCAAATTCAACTAACCATTGCTTACTGCAGGTGATAATTAGTAACACTTTTTCGTTATATTCAAAACTTTTAAATTATATTAGCATACTCTTAAATTGTACTGAGATAGGGTTTGATAACTTTATGTATGTGAGTTTGATGAAATTCATAGGTACTCTATTAAATAACTGAAAGAAACACGAAGAAATTTTAAATAAGATCACTTTCATGTAATTGAAACATTATTATTTATAAGAAGTGTTGAAGATTTTTAATAAAAACATATGTAAATGCATAGCTTTTGATACGCAAATTCAACTAGATGTTGCTTAATATAGGTGTTAATTAGTAACACTTTTAAATACTTAAAATTTAATAGTATACCCTTGAATTGTGATGAATTTTTGTATGTATGATGAAATTCTTATTCTATTATCTAGATAACTAATATTCTATTAAATATCTGAAAGAAACGTATAGGAATTTTCAATTAGATTACTTATTTAAACATTAGGATATAAAAGAAGTGTTAATATAAAATCACATGTATGTTCGTGAAATTTGTGTGATGTAAAACAAATTTTTTTTTGTTAGATTTTCAAAATTTGTTTAAAAAAATATATATTTCTAAAAAAAATTAGTTTATTTGCTTATTAGTGTATGTTGGATATGTTTGGGACTTTGACAGTCATGCATAAACATTTTTATCTATTAAAGAAACTTGCAGGTTTCATGTAATTTTTGCATTTGTTTAGTTTAGATACACAGTTTTTGAGATTGAAGGATTTAAATAAAAAAGAATGTATTTTTTAATCCCATTAAAACATTTGTAATACACAGATTGTTTGATGGGAAATCCGACATGAAAATAATGAGAGTGTTTGCAACAACTGTAAACGATCATGGAGAATGATAATCGAAAGATGACTATCATTTATATATGTGGGTATGTTAACTCGAAATAAAAGTAGCTA